>FIZR01014680.1:0-26773 GCA_900060175.1 Ferrisia virgata | reverse complement strand
ATTTCAACTGAAAATCATAAAATCAATCCTTCGTAAAATAAGTCCACCGATGTCACATCTCTAATTTTCCTCAACAGTTTACTTGAAATCGTAAAATCAATCCTACATGAAATAAGTCCACTAATATCATTCCAGGCCATAAAAATCTGTCCACTGATCTCAGTCTAACGATGACATCAACACTGCTGACGGTCCACTAATTGTCATCTAATGATGACGGTCAACTGTTGACGATCAATTGCTGACATGTCTCGATGTCAGTGAACAAAATAAATATCTGATGTGGCCAAAAATGGTCTCTAATGATCTTTTAGAACCCCAAAACGGATTTTATTCATACCACCCCCTCCCCTTCCATCCGTCGTACGTCGATAAACCGTAATAGCCTGGTTTTCATTGACCATATGACGTGGAAAATCAGTCTAAAAAATTTTCCGTTGAAAATGCAACGAATTTAATAACGAGGCAGAAAAAAAAGATTAGATAGGTACGGTAGCTGTATTTATACGGTATTTTGAAACATTTCCATAATTTTTAATTATTTAATAAAAATTCGCGTCGGTGCTGGCGTAAGTTAACGCGATATTAGGCCGTGTAAAAGCTGTGTAATCCTACGATTAAGCTACGCTAACTAAACAAACCGATTAATAAAAAGCTCTCTTAAGTACGAAACCATGTAAGTCGAAAACTTCAAAATATTCAGCCACATAATCCTAAATCAAAGATTCGCCGCACTACCGCCACCGGTAAATAGTGTTTATTTTTCGAGTATTACAAACGTTGCCGTTGTTCTAGTTTAACTTAAAAAGCTTGCTTTATATGCTCGATAGAGCTGGCCGCAGCAATTTTTAAATAAATCGAATCACTTTGTACACGCTCTCCGGTAATTTTCGCTATAACCTTAATATCTCTCCAACTGCGGATAAAAACGAAAATCCTCTCTGGTTCCGTTACGTTTTAACTATTTCAGATTATTTTACTTTCGCACGAAAGTAGGTAGGTTACTAGATACCTACCTAGTGCCTTGCTACATACGTATACTCGTATGAGTTCCGAGTGGCGTATTTGAAATTTTAATGCGGGCGTGATTTATCACTGGCTTAAGGTGGTACAGAATTAGTCAGCGTGAGACCTACTTTGTTTCGAAAATCTCTTTTTATACAACATACACACATGCAGAAGAAGAGAGTGAGAGAGAGAGAGAGAGAGACAGAGAAAGGAAGAAAGACCTCACCTTACGTGTAAGTACCTTTATAGGTACCTAGACCTATACGTCGAGCATACCATATACCATACTTTCAAGAAAAGCGAACTCTATCATCCGAACAGCTCTATTTTAAAACCAATTTACGAAATTGTTTAAGCGTTTGCGTAGGTAAATTAGATTCTTATACCTACCATCAATTGTGCAAACAAACATTCCAAGTGCGTCGGCAAAAAAATTCCATTTTAAATGGAGAATTTAACTCGTAAAGAGAAGAAAAACAGAAAAAGGGCAGAATCAATCATTCAATCTTATAGTGCGTACTCGTATTTTATACAACCACTAACAAAAACAACGCCTTCGCTGCAAACCAAAAAATAATGGAATAATGGCCCCCGAATACCTACTATATTTCGCTCTATAGTACTTCTTTTACGATGGTTTTTCTTTTTTTTTTCTTTTTCTTAGATTGCGATGCTGCACATGTTGTACCAATTTTAAAACTTCTTTTTGGCGGCGGTGATGAAAAGAACAAGAAGTCGCTGCTCAGGGTATCCATCCAAAGTGCCATAAACGTAATGAAAAAGTTGTCAATTTTATCCGAAATGTTTGCTTTGGAAATACCAGGGTCTGGAGTAAAAAATGGTTGGGTTATAACTTGTCTTAGAGGTGACTTCTTTGCACCGAGGATCAACTACGAATTCATCTTTCTTTTTGGTCTATCGATATAAGCTCTGGAAATTAACTTTTGTGAAAAAATCGGTCTACGAAATGAAAATTTTTTCTAATCAAATCAACCCCTTAACTTTGGTACATTAAATCTCTGGCGAAAATTTTCCCTTCCTTTTCTGGACCTATTTATAGTAGGTTTTTACCATCAATAATTGACATTAAATGCTGGCGACTTATTAAAATCCAAACTTTACACGAGTAGCGTTGTCAAGTGAAGTGTCGAAGTACCTTTGGAGGGGAGGAGAGAAGGGTGTAAGTGATTTGACCTCCTGAATGAAAATTTAAGATGTGTTTCTTAGCCTTATTTGTTGCATTATTGTCAAAGAAAACCAGGGTATTACGAATCATAGACCAACGAAGGATATTGGGGGCCTAGAAGGCCACTGGGAAACATTTCAGGTCATGTCAAATATTTATTTCTGTTTATTCATTTTCCACCAGAAACTAAAAATTGTCAACCGAAATCAGTCAAATGAGTGCAGTACGCTTAGTTTGGCGGACTATTTGATATTTTAGAGTGAGGATGACCTTGGGTCAAAATTCAGTCTTGTCCAAATTTTGGGGTGGGGGTGCTGAGAGGCTAAAATTACAAAAAATGTTGAATTTTAAGCCAATCAATACAGAATAAAAAGTTGCGTAACATATCCAAAAATTAGCCTTCTACGTCAGTTGAGGGGGTGGGGATCGGGAGCTTCCTTCTTTTTGACCATAAAAAAAGCTTTTTTGCGCATACCCCATCCCCCCTCAAACTGAGTTACGGATTGTAATTTTACTCGTACGTTTAGTAAGGATTTTAGATGTACTTTTTAAGAATTTAAACGCATCAATCCTGTGACATCCCCTCATAGTCTCAAAAAATTGATTTTGTGGGCGTTTTTTTTTTTTTTTAGTGATTTTGTCGCACGCATATCTGCCTCCTAATTGAGCTATGTGGTTGATATTTGTCACGTAAATTTAGTAAAGGTCCTAGACGTGCCTAGAGGTTTAAACTTTTCAACCCTATTGCACCCCTTCACAACCTTGAAAAATTGTTTTTTAGTTGGTTTTTCTTATTTTTCAAGTTAAAATTTAGTTAGTAAATTAAATAAGCGCTGTACATTTGCTTTTTGCTTATTTTTTTTGACTTTTCAGCTTGATTGTGCTTTCTCGTAGCTCAAAAAAAGATATTTTTTCTGTAGAATTTTGCGTTTTTTAAATTTTCAAAAGATTGAAATTTCATTAGCGATTCAAGAAAACCTCCTACGAATTGAAAAAAAAAACTGCTTACCAAACAAAATCTTGACTTCAAATATGTATTCTGAAGGTTAATTTACTTTTATCTGGGCAGATGAATGCTTGACGGTTCATTGGGGTGTAAATTTTTGATTTTTAATTTTTTATTTAGTGGAGTGAAGGGTTGGGGGCGAAGAGAAGAGACTTCAAAATCACGAAATCTGTTTCATCATCCTGTAAAGTATTTTCAGTCCTATCTGACATATTTATATTTACATGTCTGATTTTTTTCAACTATATTGTTGAAAAAATTTTTTTAGCCCAAATTTTCGTTAAATAGTATAAGAAAAAACACCATTGCGCCTAATCATTGCTAAGAGTGGGGAGGGGGAGTCGATGGGACTAAAAATTTGACACCACCAAAAGGATCTAAAACCTTTCTAAAACTTTGTACGAAATTTCAACTTTCTAGCGCAAAAGGAGGGGTTGAGGGGAGAGAGATATGCGAGGAACAAACTCAAAAAATGAGAAAAACCAATAAAAACAACTTTTTTGGTGAGGTGAGGAAGCGCAATGATGCTGAAAAGTCGAAACTCCCCTAAAAACTTATCTATAACCCGTACCAAGTCTAGATACCAAATTTCAACTTCCTAACTCATGGGGAAACCCCTCATATCTTCTCTCCTAATTGATCCAGGAGGTTAATATTTGAATATGTTATGCAACTTCTGATTCTCTGTCAGTTGGCTTAAAAAATGGCAATTTTTGCATTTTTGAGCCCTCAGCACCCCCTCCCGCGAATTTGGGCTTGACTGAATTTTTACTCAAGTTCATCCCCACTCTTATATACCGCCGATTGACCAAATTAGAGCGATTTTGGTGGGTATCGAACGGTGTGAATAATTTTAAGGTTCGAGCAGAAAAAAAAATGAATCTAGGACCTCAAAACGAATTTTGTTGATATCCCTCTAACCTCATCCACCGTTGGTCGATGGACTGTAATAGCTCGGTTTTCAACGACAATGTGGTACAGAAAATCAGGTTAAAAAAATGTTAAATCAACACGTCTAAAAATCAATCTACCTAGTCAATTTAGAGGGGCAATACCGATTTTTCTATTTTTTGAGCTTGATCGGATGCTCGTCTCGAGCCAACCCCCTTCGCCCCTCAACCGAAATTGAAACTTACATTTTGTTGGAATCCTGGTTGTGATTTGGGGTTCTCGTCCTTACAACTGAAAAAAAAAAAGTAAAAAAAAAAAAAAAAAACTGAAAAAAGGTACATTTTTGGGTAGGTTTTATTATTGTGTCAGTTTCCTCCTCACCTATCTTACGCCAAAATTGAACTGGATGTTGAAAACTGGCATGCAGATTTTATAGATGTCCTGGATGTGTATTTTAAGTGATCAATGTGTGGATAACTTTGTATTTGAATGTAGTTATATGAAGGATTTCCAGTAAGGTTGAGGATAGGATGAATTTTTTTACAAGTTGATGTTAAAAAATTATGAAAGAAAAACCTATTTTTGGAATTTTTTTTTACGTCGAATAATCGATTGAATGTCACCAAAATACTAAAATATGATATTTAGATCGAAAATGTATTCAGGTCCAGAATGTGCTTTTTGGGGTTACAATTTTCATTTCCATATGTGCCTTTTTTTTTGTATGATTATAGAAATTTTTTATGAACGTTCTTCTAATTATTTCATTCGTGTTTTTTTTTCAGCACTTCTTGGGTTGTGTGGACGATTTCAATTCAACGTTTTGGCTATTTTCGTAATAAATTCCAACTAGCGATGTTACTACAGAATGGCCACCATTACAGGTATTTATTTATTTTTCGTATAACTTGGTGCAGCCATTGAATCGGTATTGTCTGCAGTTTTACATGTTTCGTCGTTTCACTTCTTCTTATTATTCATTGTACTTACAACTTTCACGATGCTTTTTACGTTCATAATCTTACTAAACCAAATTCACCAACCAGCTGCAAACAATGAAAGAAGAACTAAGAAGTAGCTAACTGGCTGGAAACACGTTACCAATTTATTTTCACACATTGTCTCGTAATTCACCCCCTTAAGTACGCTATTTAATACAAGCATGTACCTCTGTACCTATTATTTACCCAGTCTTAGTGGTACGAGCATTGCGTCGTAAAATCACGCTCGTGATAATTACCAGGCAAGTGCACCAGGTCGCGCCTCGCCAAGTCATGTTAAAAAGTTGTCAGACGAGGCTGAGTTCAATTCTCCCACAACTTCATTTCGCTGGAACAACTCCCCGGAGAAATTTATTTATTTAGAAAAAGCTCTTTTTTCATTAGTTGCGCAACAGTCAGTCGTCGAATTATAATGGGAAACTTTACGTTGCGCGAGCTATTCCTTCGGGACTATTTTCAGCGATGTTTTCGAGTGTATACGTGTACATGAATATTTGAAGATGATATTTCTCTCATTTGCACTTATCGAAGCGTTTCTTTTCACGATTAATACTGATCGAGCGTAGTTTAGTGTTTACATAGTAGTGAGCAATGCTTATAGGTTATAGCACCTAACGTAAGTAGTACGTACATAATAATGTACGAGCTGAATTCGAAAATAGCTTAATACGCAGACCTACGACGACGAAATTGCGATGGAAATCGAGTGTTAATTAAGTTGCCTACACGGTTCGCCGTAAATACGAATATGCTACGTGCTATGCCGAGCGTTACATCGTTTATGCAATTTTATTAACATACTAGTTTCCGTATATATTTGTATGGTACATGGCCATCGCATCGCATCGCATCGCGTATACTATATTATCAGTAATCAGCAACGACTGTCGTGCCAGTCCCCCCCCCATCCTCCCGCCGTTCACTGATTCCTCCACGTATTAAACGTTTCTTCGAATTAATTTTAAAGCCCCAATACTTTAGTCTCCCTTTAGTACATATGAGAAAGCTTACGCGTCATTTTTAATTCGAATCGACGCCGTAGTTCTGAGCCAGAAAATTATTTATTAATTTAGCCGCGTGATTTTTTTTCTCTCTTCCTTTTCCTCGTACGATATCGTAATAGATTTTACAATGGGTGCCCCTCAGTGATATTATCAAATGTCAATATTTTCCGATTATAATTAAGTTTTGAAAGTTTCAAGAAGTCGGCAACACCTTTGAATGGAACTAACGTGTATTTTAGAAGCATAATATAACAGCATGAATATAGGTAGCTACCTACGTACGTACAATTACGTTGTTTTTAGCTAACTCGTTTTTTTTTTTTTTTTTGCTACATTCAGATCTACGCAATTGCCTCCCCTGTCCAGAAAATGAATGTTAAAAGACCACCCCCTCTCACCCCACGCAACTATATACTAGAATTTAATAAAATATTCTCAATTTTCTCTGATTTTCAACGATCTTTTCATGATTTGGGTCCATTTATGAGCATTTTTTTATCTATTTTTAGTCGATTTTCGATAATTTTGACGATTTTTTTCATATTTTGGGTCAATAATACATTTTTTCGTAAATTTTGATCGACTATTCGCACTTTTATCCACTTTCGTTAAATTTCTGCCCATTTTCCGATGATTTTTAGCGATTTTTTTTTAATAATTTAGGTCAATTTTTGATTAGTTTTTTTCATTTTTACCCATTTTTGTCAAACTTTCTCCAATTTTTGATTCTTTTTAGCGATTTTTTTTCATATCTTAGAGCGAATTTCATCCATTCATTTAAACATTTTTTCGTAATTTATAGTCAATTTTTTGTATTTTTAACCATTTTTATCAAATTCCTTCCCAACTTTTGATGGTGTTTAAAGATTTTTGGTAAATTTTCACGGCCGCTTTTTACATAATTTTATCAAATTTTCCCCAATTTTTTTATGATTTTAGTAAACTTTTTCATATTCATGATAAATTTTCACCCAATTTTGTCTAATTTTTTCCAATTTACAATGCTTTTAGCGATTTTTTACATTTTTTATCAATTTTTGCACAATTATTGATGGTTTTTTAAGATTTTTTCCATAATTGAGGTCAATTTTTACTTGTTCTTCATCGTTTTTTTCGTAATTTTTGATAAATTTGCTTACTGTTTACACACTTCATCTTCAATGATTTTTAACGAATTTTTTTAATAATTTACGTCAATTTTTGCACAATTTTTGCACAATTTTCGATGATTTTTCCACCTAATTTTCAGCTGTTTTCCGTTATTTTAAATTAATTTTCGGCATTTTGTATGCATTTCTGAATAAATTTTATCCAATTTTCAATGATTTCAACCAGTTTTTTAAGATTTTTTCCATAATTGAGGTCAATTTTTACTTGTTCTTCATCGTTTTTTTCGTAATTTTTGATAAATTTGCTTACTGTTTACACACCTCATCTTCAATGATTTTTAACGAATTTTTTTAATAATTTACGTCAATTTTTGCACAATTTTTGCACAATTTTCGATGATTTTTCCACCTAATTTTCAGCAGTTTTCCGTTATTTTAAATTAATTTTCGGCATTTTGTATGCATTTCTGAATAAATTTTATCCAATTTTCAATGATTTCAACCATTTTTGATTAATTTTCTGTCATTTTAATAATTTCTAAATAAATTTCAACCCTAATGTCAATGATTTTTAACAATTTATGTCAATTTTTACCTAATTTTCAGCACTTTTGTGTTATTGTAGATCAATTTTTTGCATTTTTTATATATTTTTGTATAAATTTTATCCAATTTTCAAAGATTTTCAATTATTTTTTTCATATTTTCCGTCAAGTTTACCTAATTCTCTACAACTTTTTAGGATTCTTGGTCAATTTTCTGTCATTTTTATGTATTTTTAAGAAAGTTTTCCACTATTTTCAATGATTTTAAACGCTTTATGGCCTATTTTCTCCTATTTTTCGTGATTTTTGATCAATTTCTTGTACGTTCTACCCATTTTAGGTAATGTTTTACCCAATTTTCAACATTTAATTATTTTTTTTAATCTGGTATTTAGCCTTTTCATACTCTTACACATTAGATTACTTTTCATTTTCTAAAATAAATACTTGAAACTCTTTGCGCGCAAGGAATAAACGTCGAAAGAATGAAAGTTTTGATATTTTAAAAGTAATTGATATAACCAACCGCGTTCAAGGTCAACTAATTGTTCTCGATATTACGCTTTTAAATCTTAATTCAGGGTCAAGGTCAACTGTTGATGGGACAGCTGATGGCATTCGAATTCAAAATCATAAAATCAATCCCGGGTCAAGGTTAACTTTCTTCAATTTTCCCTTAATATATTAACTTGAAATTTTGAAGTCAATTCGGAGTCAAGGTTAACTGTTTATGGGTCAACTTTAAACATCTTTAATTTTCTCCAACATTTCAACTTGAAATTATAAAATCAACCAGAGTCAAGGTTAACTAATTTTCCTTGATATTTCAACTTGAAATCTTAAAATCGATTCAACGCCAAGGTCCACTGTTTTGACGAGTCAGCTTCAAACATCTCTAATTTTCCTGAACATTTAACCTTGAAATCATGTAATCAATACTTCATAAAATAAGTCCCCTGATGTCAGTCCAATGATGACGTCACGCTGTTGACGGTCCACTAATAACATCCCTAATTTTTCTCAGCATTTAAACTTAAAAATCATAAAATCAATCCTACATGAAATAAGTCTACTGATGTCATTCTAGGCCATAAAAATCTGTCCACTGATGCCAGTCTGATGATGACCTCACACTGTTGATGGTCCTCTAATGTCAACTAATGATGACGGTCAAGTGTTAACGCTCAATTGTTGACGATTCTTCCAGAATGCGCTATTAAACATCTTTCGATGTTGGTAAGTCCACTGATGTCATTCCAGACCATACAAATCTGTCCCCTGATGTCAGTCCAATGATGACTTCACACTGTTGACGGTCCACTAATGTAATCTAATGTTGACGGTAAACTGTTGATGGTCAATTGTTTAGAGGTAAGTTAGTTGGGGGAGGAGGATTCACGCGCTCAAAAAATTTTTTTGGCATCCCCCTCAATGTGCTATGATAATTTTTAAAATCAGAGGACATAATCAAATCAGTTTTCTTAACTGCAGGTACCTACCTACCTTTTACCATTACAATCATAAAATCAATTTAAGGTCAAAGCCCACTGTTTTGACAACTCAACTTCAGATATCTCTAATTTTCTTTAACATTTCAGATTAAAATCGTAAAATAAGTCCACTGATGTCATTCCAGACCATAAAAACCTGTCCACTGACGTCAGCTTAATGATGACTTCACACTGTTAACGGTCCACTAATGTAATCTAATGCTGACGGTAAACTGTTGATGGTCAATTGTTTAGAGGTGAGTTAGTAAGGGGAGGAGGATTCACACGCTCAAAAAATTTTTTTGGCATCCCCCTCAATGTGCTATGATAATTTTTAAAATCAGAGGACATAATCAAATCAGTTTTCTTAACTGCAGGTACCTACCTACCCTTTACCATTACAATCATAAAAACTCACCAAGAAATGAATAACAAACAGGCTAAGTTGTTTTGAAAAATTACTTCGCATCGTTTCGGTAGCGATATTACTTTGAAGCGTACTACGTATTACGTAATACTACGTAGGACGAATATTCCGATAACGAGCGGAGATTTTCGCATATTCGGAAGCAACAGGCATTGAAGCTCGAAGAAGGAGGGGGAAAAAACGTCCGAGCAAATACCTCTTTGAATGCGCGTATAAAATATTTATTATAGCGGTGAGTCGAGCTGACATTTGTTGATTTTTATATACGCGTATCAAAACGGTTACCAAGGTAGACGGAAAATTCACGACGATTTTACAACGTGTAGTGGTGCGGTGCTTGTGGGGGGGAGGGGGTCGGGAGGTGGGTTCTCATAAAGAACATAGTATTCCGCGTACCGTTCGATGCGATACGATACGATTCGACGAGTTTTTCGTCCCTTTTAACAAAATTGTCACGTAGCATATAATTAAAGCATCTCGATCGTCGTATACATATATATATATACACGTTTCGAGAATCATCTTAACGTAAATCTAATTACATCGTTGATCGAGTTTGCCCCCACACTGGGGCTTTCATGAATGTCACCTCGGTAAACTATACACTCTCAATCGGATGAGATTAACTAATTTTTTTCTTCGTGCCTTTGGACCGAGTTGTGTACAGTTCACGTAGATGGAGGATTTCACGTTCGCTGCTCGTATTGACCTGTTCGAGTTACGTGTAGTACGTGTATGTGTATGTGTGTGTGTGTGTAATGTGAATACGGGTGGTGGTAAATTTCCCTATTCTAATCGCGTAATTCTTGACCCTTCGACGATCCACCCTATCCCATGGTTGAGCGTTATAGCGCTCTTTTACGCGCTAATGACTAACCGATGAAATTTCGCTGGTCGGACCAGCTTAAGCTTTGCGTTTACTAGTTTATAATTATCGTTATTTAAAATCATTTACCATACGGTCGTATACAAACGTAAAACGTATACGATACTGGTACGAGTATAATGGTGTTATTTGCTCGCAATCTCGGCGTGCATTTCTATTCGCTAAATCTACGTACGTAGTTTCCAAATGCTAACCGAATGTTTGTGGGTAGTAAATAATGCGGGGTATTGATGAAATTAGTATGTATCTTGAATAAATATATAAGCATGAAGGGTGGATGAGAGGAAGAAAGGAAGGAAATGAATTTAACCATCCTTCCTAAAGTCTTTTTCAAGTACCTTGGTTACCTACGTGTACGTACATGGATTGAATTTTCAACTCAAAAACAATGGCGGAAATCTGTATCATGCTCCGAAAAGTCCATTGTGATTATTTATATTTACTTTTTTTTTTTTGAAAAAATTCCAAATACTTATTTGTGTATGTACTACAATACCGAGAAAAATCACTCGAAAAATAAATTATGCCTAATTTATACTAATTTGATCAAATTTCGGTGGGGAGGGGGAAAGTGTCAACATTCAAAATTTAGAAAGGGTTATTTCTTTTCCACATAATAAAAATCTGTTTTGTGTACGAATAGGTGGAGTGTGGTGGTCTGGTTAGGGGGGGGAGGGCTAAGCCCCTGCATGGAAAATTTAAAAAAGGGGGCAAATATTTATGTTTGAGCTGGTTAAAATTGTTTTTACTGCGCAGTAGAGGGAGTGAGTTAAAACTTAATTTTTTTTGTCAAACTGAAATATGTAAATGTTCGAGCAAAACCAGGGCGAAATTGTGAAAGAAAGAAAGTTTCAATGATAAAAAGAACCATCTTTCGAAATTTTAGTTTTGATTTTGTAGGTTTTACGAGGAAAAAAGCGCAAGGTTTCTCGCATAATCGTTTCAAAATGTAGATAAAATTTCAATATTTTCATTAATTTTTTTAACCTTATATGCTATGTTATATTATCAATGAAAACCAGGCTATTACGGTCTATCGACCTACGCCGGATGAGGAAGGTAATACAAAATTAAATCCATTTTTGGGTCCTATAAGACCATTACGAGCATTTTTGACAATGCCAGGTATTTACATATTTATTTTTTTTATTTTTTATTTTTCCTACGACTGAAATTGAAAAATTATTTGTTCAGCTTGGTACTGACTGAAATAAATAAAATTTGCAGAATAGGCTTTGATTGACGTACCATTTGAAATTCAGGAGTAGGGAGGACCTCAAGTCAAAATTCAATCGTGCCCAAGAAGTTCTTCCTAATTCAGTCAATCAATAAGCAATCCAAAGTTGTACAACATACACAAAAATCAACTTCCTAGGTTGATGGAAGGGGTGATATGGGGGGGGGGATTCCTCTGTTTGCCTTTGAAAAAGGACTGCCCTCCCATTTCCTCACTAAATTGAGCCAGCAAGTTAAAATTTGGCATGGTTGCACCTACTCACAGCTTCTAACATATGGTTTTTTCATACGTTTTTCTTATTTTTTGAGTTTGTTTCTCACATAATTCCCCTCGAAATTGAGGTAGGAAGTGGAAGTTTGATATATAGATTTAGTATAGGTCTTAGATGTGTCTTTTGTCGGCATCGACTTTTTATCCCCCCCCCCTCCCACCATCCATTGAAACGCCTCTATGTTTACCACTATAATTATAATGCTCCACAAAAATCTGGCTAAAAAAGTATTTTTTTTATTTTCTAAATTTTTTTTTTAAATTCAAATATAAAGTTTAAAAAAATTTCCAGTAATTTGTTTAATATTCGGCATGCGCAGAAAAACTTGCCGAGGGGGGTGGCCAATTCAACATCTGGAAGAGCTCAGCCCTCCCTCGACCTCTTCAAATCTGCCGATATTTGTACGATTAATAGAAAACTTTTTTCTCACTTTTTGGGCTGATTTTCTCTTTGAAATTCTCAAATAAAATCGAGTAGTTTCGGTCTTTTGATTTGGGGCGGGTGTGGGTGGAAAGGGGTAGAGAGGAGACTTTGAACAAAATCCGTTTTGTGGTCCTAGAAGACCGGTAAGACCATTTTTTGGACATGTCAGATATTTATTTTCTTTCTCTTCCCCTCCCCCACCTCCCAACACTGTAATACATTACTCTGCTCGATATCGACCAAATCGCTGTGGTTCTAAATTCAGTCATGCTCGAATTTGGGGTTAGTAGGTGCTAAAGGACAAAAATCGCAAAAATTGTACGCTCTTGAGCCAATCGATGAAGAATCAACAGTTGTACAACATATCCTAAAATTGAATTGGCTCTCTAAATCAATTATGAGAGGAGGTATGGTAGAGGATTCTCAATTTTGACCCTGAAAAATGTGATTTGTGGCATATTTCTCCTATAAATTGAGCTAGAGGGTTAAAATTTGGTATGTAAATTTTGTAAAAATCCTTTTTCCTAGAGTGCGATGTTGAAGCTGTACTGAAAAGTGGAACCAGCTGAAAAAATGTACAAGATATCTTCTGAATCCCCCCCCCCTTGCTCCTTACTAGCCTGACTTGGAGAGAAGATAGGTGCAGGCGTGTGGGGCAAACTCAAAAAAAAATGAAAACTGTCCAAAACTTTACTTTTTGTGGTTTCAAGGGATTCAACGGAACTGAAGAGACAGACAGCTCCCCCTCCTTCCAGATACATCATTAAACACTTACCAGATCTATATACCAAATTGGGGCCTTTTACTTCAATTTGAAATAGAGTTACACAGGAATCTTGACTTTTTTTGGGTCAAAAAGAGTGCAAAATCCCATACCTCACCCCTCCCTAATTATTGTATGCGACAGATTTCTGCATTTCTTTTACAACTTTTGCCCCTGTATTGGATTAAAAGTGAACAATTTTTATTTGAACTATCATAAATTTTGACTTAAGATCGTGCCCATTCATATATATTTAAACTGTTACTAATCTAAGTCTACTGACCAAATTTGAACGATTTTGCTCAGTATGGAGAATAGTGAATGAATTTTACCTTAGGGTCGAGGATTGAAATAAATATCTGAGTGCCTCCATAGTCTGTAATTGTTTTTTTAAAAGAATTTTACAAACAAAATCAAGGTAGTCACCAAGTGCCTTAAACAAAACTTTTAGTGTCTTCGAATTTCATTATGTTTACATTACTTTACAATATGCTCTGTAAAAAATAAATTTTTAATGTCCAATTGGTCCCTTCCCTCACCTCTCATCTTGAAATTCGTAAAGTAGCCTTAGAACATTTTGCCCGTAATTGTTTTCATAAAAATTTTTTTGTTACTTAATACATATGATGTAATATGTATGTAGAAACTTTTGTGTAAGTTTCAATGACACAAAAAGTTTTTAAAAAGCACCAACTGTCCAGATGTTTTACTAGCTGTACATCGACTTTTGTGAAGGACACGCACGTAATCGAGGATTTCATACCGCCTTCTTAAATGAAACATAGCGCATCTTAGTGAAAAAAAAATCTTTTCAGCAAGCCTAATTATCCTTTCACCATTCTATCATTATACCAGCACACAACCCATTAGTTGTTATAGGTTTTGCGAGGCGCGGCCAAAAAATATATTACACTAAGAAAAGCACCTACAGGATCAAAAAATTGAACTAGGGAGATAAAAAAGGAATGCTTGAAAAATGAGCTACTTTCTTCATTTGCACTAATACAACCATCTATTTCATTTAAGTCAAACTACGCTATAGTAACACTTTGGTAATTTATTAACCCCATTCAAGTATTTAAGAACGAACGAGTTTTCTTCTTCTTTTTTTTCTGCCGGCGAAAAGCTATTTTCCAAAACTCTTATTCATTTTTCGTCATGGCGTTATTTTATTTATGTTATCAGAGAGATAGTATTTCATAAAAATGGCGATGCGTATACGCCACCGCGTAGAAAACTGCATACTTGGAAACAAAAGTGAGAAAAAATATCGACGAAATAAGTAATAGAATATTGTTGGATAAGGAAAGAAAGGAAAAAAAAAGGATAAACAGCCCTGTGTATAAAACATAATAAATACTTGGGCACCCCACGTAGTGTAGTCCACGAGAAACTTATTACAGACTGTATCGTAAGCAATTCTATTTAACCAAAAGTAATAGAAGTGATTCTGCAGTAAAATGATAATGGAAATATTCGTACCACGTCTTGGTTTCTAATTGAAATTTTAACTCTGGCGATATTTTTTGTCGTATTTAAATTTTAAATAAAAGGATAAATTTCACGTTGAAATTTTTTCATAAAATAAGTATTTTAGTACACCACAAAAAAAAAATAAATTTTGCTAAAAGGTTTTAAGGCCATAACAGCCATTCTATTTCAAGTAGATGGTTATATTAGAAGAATTAATTATAATTTCCATCATATACTTACTTTAGCTTCCACACAGTACACGTTATATGTACATAACTTTGTACGTGCGTTGATTTCAGTTTATTCTGTGTAATGCGCACTTTGTGCTGCGCATGTATGCATTCGTGAACTCGTCAGTCTTCACGTAACCTCTGTACCATTCAGATGTGTATCGCGGGTTCATCAGATTTTATTTGTATAAACTTTTAATAATTTATCGCTTTTCGAGTGCTTCAAAATATACCGGTATTTTCTTTTTTCACATTACAAAGAGCTTGATTTAGCGTGACATTATCATACGAATGATAAAACCAAAAACGTACTTTACTTCCGATTCCGCGGTCAGTATTTAACCTATTCTATTGTAATTGTATTTGGGCGGATATCAAATCATACCGTTGAAACAATACATCGCTTTTATGAAATCCCGGTATAAATTACTTCCTAATATAAACGTGGCCTTTATACAGGCTGGTGCCAGTAAATCATATATGGTTTGTCGGTATGATAATAATCGTCATTTACAGCTTGCAAATGGTTTCATATATCACGTTGCTCATTCTCACCAATATGTTTTCATCGTGGAATGGCTATTTTTATCATTTAGCTGTTTTATAACGTTTGGGTTATTTTATAAGCGTATGAATGGAGTTTGAATACGATTTAACTTGCATTATATTTTGAGTGAAAGCAGTTATTTATTACTTTGTGAAGAGTTGCCATTTTTTCCCGAGTGATTCGTGGGATTTCAGATGTGAGATGTTTGTATTAGGAAAGATGATGTGATATCCAAAGTAAAATTTTTCTCAATCTTACATTGAGAAAGTTGTTAAATCTCAAAGAAAAGTACTTCTTGAAAAGGGGTACTTGGATAAGAAACCAGTTTTAAAATTGTTTTAAATTGTCCAAATTGGGTGTAATTTTTTCACAGTTGTGGTAAAGGTGGGGAGCTAAGATCCCTATTGCATTGATCTGGAATATCTGTCAAAGGGCTCGGTCAATGTTTCGTTACAATATCTGCAGGTTATTTTGGATAAGTTTCGCTACAGTAAACTAAAATTTCCCCTGTAAAAAGTAAAAAATCTACTTTTTTGTTCGTTCAGCTGCTGTAGATTGTTGAAAGTTGACTTTTGGATATAACTCTCTTTTATTTCACTCATTGTTCGTTTTAGTTCTCATATATGGCCACTGAAAGCGCTAGTGTAGCGCGTCACAACGTTAGTCACATCATACAGTGAAATAAGGTGAGTTTCTTAATGCTAAAAATTTTGCAATTTGGTATACAGTCAGCTTTTGAGGACTCAGGATTCATTTTTCGTATAAATTAGACTCTTAAATTGCACAGGGTTCCAGATAGGTGAGAGGCACAGTCCAAAATAGCAGTATTTTCAAGGTGGGTGTCAAAATGCAAGTAATTTGACCCTGTAATTCTGAATCCTGTCCTGACATAACTGTAAACTTCAATGGGTCTCAAGGAAGTCCCAAAAGGAGAATGACAAAATTTATAAATCTTGTACTGTTGTGACCCTAAATCCCATTGGAGCCCAACACAGGAAGGTGCAAAATCCAAAGCTTAGCAATATTTTCGAGTTTGGTGTCGACATATAGATTTAGTGACTTTAAGATTTCGAATCTTGTACTGCTAAGACTCCAAACTTCAAAGAACGTTAGGGGGGCTCCGAAAGGCGGATGACAAAATTCAAGATTGACGTATAAATAACTTGATCTCGAGATCCTATGCTGCCATGACTTCAAACCTCCTCAAGAGACCTCTTGAGAGTCCGAAAAGAGAATAACAAAATTCATGATTGATAACATTTTTGAGACCGGTATCAAAATACTGGTAATTTGACCTTGGATTTCCTAATCCACTCCTACTGTGACGCTGAATCGCTCAGGGGCCCAGAAAGTTGAGGGGCAAAATCCGATGATATCATTATTTTCGAATCATAAATAATATGACCTTAACATTTCGAGTTCTGTGTCGACAATACTACAAACCTCAAGGGACCTCATAGTGCCCCAAAAGGAGGATAGGAAAATCCAAAATTGAGCATATCTTCGAGCGGGATATCAAATTATGACAAGTTTGACCTCAGAATTCCGAATCCAGTCTTATAATGACGCTAAATCCTAAAAGGGCCCAAAGGGGGTGGGGAAAAATCAAAAGTTTGACAATATTTTCTAGTGAGGCATCGAAATATGAATAACTTGACCTCGAGATTCCAAATCCTATGCTGTCATGATTTTAAGCCTCAATGGACCAAATGGGGTCCCACAAGAAGGATGACAGAATTCAGATATTTTCGTGTGGGGTATCAAAATATAGGTAATTTGAACTTGAAATTCCGAATCTGGTACCAATTAAACATTAAATCCCATGAGGGGGCAAAAAATTTGGTAATATTTTCAAGTGGGGAGCCAAAATGTAGGTAACTTAACCTTATCGGTCTTATTATGAACCCTCTGTGTAATCTTACGGAAGGAAGGGGGATGGTGCTGTAAAATTTCAAATTAGAAAAATTTTTGAGTATTTTCAAAATATAATCAAGTCAGTTGCTATGTTTTTTACATCCTACACTTTTATCGCTGATTCTGTGGAGTAAAATTCCAAACATAATCAGTTGAATATAAGAGTATCAATGAATTTTTTACCATTTCAAACTTAATAAAGCCATTGTATCGATGAGAATGAATAATTTTTCAATTTGAATAAAACAAAACGAATAAGCATTGAACTTTGAGTGTGTTCACAAAAAATCAAGCTCCAAGTAGAAGAATTCGCTCGATCAAAATTCAGCTCGTATTTTATCTGCAGAAAATTAAGAAAGTACCCATCACCGCATGTTTACACACGTTGACCTGGGATAAGGTATAGAGAAAATAATACTACAAGGTGATTACATTTCTTATCAACACTGATCACTCTACCTAGTACTAGATTAGTTTCTTAACAAGATTAATAAACCAGCGCAACGTATTCGGGGTAACTAGAGACGTACCTACAAATAATTCAATTATATACTGCCCCGAGCTATAGACCAATTACAATCTCAATTTCGCTACACGTATTAGCCGCAGAATCACCGGGGACAGTGACAATTAGTTATATACATAGGCGGTTCATTACCAAAGAATATACGAACTTGTTACGAATAAAAAGTACCCACTACCCACGAGCACATAATCTAAAAACATTTTTTGATTAATGGCAATTTTGACTGCTCGGGGGAAAGAAGGAAAAAAACCGTACGAGTGGATAAAAAAAACTTTCGAATCATTTTTTAACACCGTAATACCATCATTACAGCTGAAAAAAATCTCTAGCCAGGCTTTCAGCAGATAAAATTGATGATTTTAAATTTCTTCGAACTTATTAAAACTTGCAGTAGCCGTTGATCCGATGATATTTAATCAAAGGCTTCGTATTGAAGCAGGGTCACTGAGGTGAATTTCACTAAATCCGTTTATCTCAAAAGCGAAATTTTCAAAACAGCGGGCATCGTGGCGACAGTGAAAATTACGCGAAATCCATTACTTCGTATAGGGGGAAAAAAAAAAATAGAAATAGCTTCGGCTCTCGGATACGATATTTTTTCCTATAGTTTATCTCGCCTACTTGTTCAGTCTGTCAGTTATTTAGCTTTGATTTCTAGTCACTCTTGACGATGAAAAAATCTCTACTGCTTTTGTATTCTGGTCTTTCTTTGAAACGAACTTCTTTTCATACGATATAAGAATTCGAAAAATTTTTAAAGACGATGCCGATACGAGATGATGTTGAAAATCGGTCTTTTTTTCTCTCTTACTATCGAAACCTTCTTTTTTTCCTTTTTTTTTTTTACATACGTTAGTATTCGAGGTATTTCAATGAGTGGGTATTCTTTATGCGACAATAGACCTTATAGAGTAGATTTATGAGCAGGCTAAGCGTTTATTTATCAACAAAGAAAATATATTAGGATGCTTGCACGCTCCAAAACAAATAATAAGCTGCTTGAAACCCCTCGAAGGAAGTTTATTTCAATCAATTATTCAATTTAACACCCTCCCCATCAGAAGTATAAGCCTACTGTTCGCTGGCTACCTACGTTTAACTTTTTGGCAACGTTGTCGATCTAACTGACCCCAAGCAAGATGGGAAGTACTCGTGCATCATTTTAAAAACATCGTAGAAAAAAACCGAGCATCATATAAACGGGGCTCTTCTTTTTTTTTCTTTTTTTTTCAAATAAACTAACCAACTCGAAGTATCCTCACCATTGTAACTCTTTACTGTGTAAACGTTTACATATGAACAAGCTGTATGTATAAAATAAGCGGAAAACTTTTACAAACCACCCATCGGGGATTGTTGTTGATGTCTTTTACTTTTTCATGTTACCGTTTTCGATATCATAGTTAATTTCGTATACTCGGACAAGGATATCCGCATTGTAAATAATAAAACCGAGCCTGTATATGTACAATTGCTTGAAATGAATATTATTCCTCGTCCGTTTCTATTTAGATTGCTTCTTTGGAAATGGTTTTTTTTTTACCGCTGTATATGTCGCAAAAAAATGCACATATCTTAAATGAGATTTTACCGAATTGGATTTCAAATGGAGATGACAGTAAGAAGACTAGCGAATTGTAGAGATTTTAAAGTGACTTTAAGTACATCTTCGTAGTATGGAATCTTTTGCAATGTTTTCATCTTGCTCTACTGTTTTTTTTTGTTTTTTTTTTTTAAACTAAGTAACTATGATTACAATTAGTAAGGACAAAGAGTCTAGCCCACTTTGTATGGTGAATCGACCTTGAGCACAGATTTTGAAGTTTTTAGCGAAAGTTGGTGCTTATGGTCTAAAATGGTGAAAAATTTTTTAGCTCGGCAAAGTAATTCTAACCCTTTCCAAGGAGAGTAAAACATCGGTTTTCGTTCAAAATTTTTATACCTAATTTCCATAGATAACTCTTAGTAACGGCTTGCATCTCTGCAATTTTGTAGAAAATAATGATAGAAAAATGAAAAATTTTACATCAAAAACATCACATATTTTTTGATTTTTTAATTGACATCTATGTCAATATTTCAACATTAAGTGCTAAAAATTTATTTTTTTTCATCCCTGAAGACATAATTATCTTTTATCACGAGTTTCAATATTTTAACATAAAATGCAAAAATCTTTTATAATCATCTTTCATGCCAAGTTTTTGATCAAAAATCAAATACTCAATGTAGACATTTCAACAAAAGCCATACCCATCTTTCATTGTGAGTTTTATCAAACTTTTTCATCCTTAAGACATATTCATGTTAACATTTTAGCATGAGTCCAAAATTCAAAAATGTAACACTTTTTCAGAATGACCCCCATTCCTAAGACATGTCCATGTCAACTCAGACATTTTAACATAAAGTCCAAAAATCAGCGGTGCTCATCTTTCATTGTAAGTTTTATCGAACTTTCCCACCATTAAGACGTATCCATGTTGACATTTCAACTTGAAGTCCAAAAATCCAAACGTCACATTTTAATATAAAGTGCAAAAGTCACTCATAATAATCTTTAATTTTTCTATTTTTTTATTTTATTCTTCACGTTTATTCAACCTGGACATTTTAACATGAAGCGCAAAGACAAATTCATGCCGACATTTCAACATAAAGTACAAAAATCATTCTTACTTAATCATCGTTTATAGTCAGTTTTAACATTTTAATATCGTTTATAATCATCTTTCATAGTGAGTTCTTGATTAAAAACTTCAAATCTAAAATCAAATACTTAAATCAAACATTTTAACATAAAGTCCAAAAATCAGCCGTACTCATCTTTCACTGTGAGTTTTACAAAATTTCCTATTCTTGAGACGTGTTAACATTTTAACATCAAGTCTAAAATTCAAAAATGTAACGCAGTAAAGTTGCACGAAAAACGTAACTTTTTCACAGAATAACTCTCAGCCCTAAGACATATCCATGTCAAAAAAAAAATCATACTGCACAATTGTAATAGTTGGAGTTTCCCTTTGCAAATGCTGATTAAAGAACATATCAGACAAAATAATTGTGGTAGTCATGGTTGCCCTTTAGAAATCCTGATTAAATAATATATCAGACAAAAGAATTGTAATAGTCATGGTTTCCCTTTGGAAATCCTGACTAAAACACATATCAAACAAAACGATTGTAATAGCCATGGTTGCCCTTCAGAAATCCTGACTAAAAAACATATCAGACAAAACAATTGTAGTAGTCATGGTTTCCCTTCGAAAATCCTGACTAAAAAACATATCAGACAAAACGATTGTAATGGTCACGGGTTCCCTTCGAAAATCCTGACTGAAAAAAGGCCATAATAGACCACACGATTATAATAGTCTGGGTTTCCCTTCGAAAATCCAGACTAAAAAACATATCAGGCAAAACAATTGTAGTAGCCATGGCTGTCCTTCAAAAATCCTGACTAAAAACATATCAGACAAAACAATTGTGATAGTCATGGTTTCCCTTCGGAAATCCTGACTAAAAAACATATCAGGCAAAACAATTGTAGTAGCCATGGCTGTCCTTCAAAAATCCTGACTAAAAACATATCAGACAAAACAATTGTAATAGTCATGGTTTCCCCAAGGAAATCCTGACTTAAAAACTTATCAGACAAAACAATTGTAGTAGCCATGACAGTCCTTCGAAAATCCTGACTAAAAAACATATCAGACAAAACGATTGCCATGGTCATGGGTTCCCTTCGGAAATCTTGACTGAAAAAAGACCATATTAGACCACACGATTATAATAGTTTGGGTTTCCCTTCGAAAATCCTGACTAAAAAACATATCAGACAAAAGAATTGTAATAGTCATGGTTTCCCTTTGGAAATCCTGACTAAAACACATATCAAACAAAACGATTGTAATAATCAGGGTTTCCCTTCAAAAATCCTGACTAAAAAACATATCAGACAAAAGAATTGTTATAGTCATGGTTTCCCTTTGAAAATCCTGACTAAAAAACATATCAAACAAAACAATTGTAATAGTCAAGGTTTCTTTTCGAAAATCCTGGCTAAAAAAAGAACATATTAGACCGCACAATTGTAATAGTCAGGGTTTCCCCTCCGAAAACCTAACTAAAAAACATATCAGACAAAACAATTGTAGTAGCCATGGCTGTCTTTCAAAAATCCTGACTAAAAAACATATCAGACAAAAGAATTGTAATAGTCATGGTTTCCCTTTGGAAATCCTGACTAAAAAACATATCAGACAAAAGAATTGTAATAGTCATGGTTTCCCTTCGAAAATCCTGACTAAAAAACATATCAAACAAAACAATTGTAATAGTCAAGGTTTCTTTTCGAAAATCCTGGCTAAAAAAAGAACATATTAGACCGCACGGTTGTAATAGTCAGGGTTTCCCCTCCGAAAACCTAACTAAAAAAAAAGCAGTCGAATCGAAGTTCTTTCAATTTATTCATGTATTGACTCGAAATTTCGCTTACAGTTAGAATACCTGCCTTATCAATTATAGAAAAGAACTGAAAAACGTGTTTATTTTTGGTTTTGATTTTTTTTTAAGCATGTTGCACTCAATTTCAGAACCCCCGAAAAATATATGTGACAGATGACCACCTAACAAAGATGATAAATAAATTTCCAGCCATGATTCCCCCAACATTTTAAAACAATTTTTTTGAAAATTTCAACGTGAAAAAAAAATTAGGAAAATGTGGACCAAAAATTTTCAAAAAATTCTCATTCATAGTGCTTAACAAGATGTATAATGTATGAAAATTTCACAAGTTTTTACCCCCCCCCCCCGAGAGATATCGCGTGTTGAAATTTCGGTATTTGGAGAGCGATAATTCCGGAAGGGGTGGTTGTGGAGGTCGAATTTTATTTTGGGACGTTTTCAGACTGTAAGTAACATTTTGTTCGATTGTGGGTCGGGGGTCGTTTTAGACTCTTATTAGGAAAGGCTCTTTGAAGCAAAAAAGTCTTCAAATTATTCGAATCGCTTAGAAAAAGATTAAGTACCTAATTTGTGAGTAATCGCTGAATAGATGATTTTAATACCAATCTCACTGGATGAAAACAAAAATGAAAAAATAAAATAATAACTGATTACACGAATCATCTGTTATAATATACGCCGAGTTTATGTACTACATAAAAGGTTGTTGAACGAATTAAAAAACCCCATATGTTACGTTAAACGGTTCCGGGTGAAATTTTCAAATTAAATTTGCAACGTAGAATACATTTAAGCGACTCGAGGGAGAAAAAAAATATCTATAAAATGAATTAAATTTTCATATGTAAATAAGAGCCAACCGTATGTGTATAATGATGCCGTAACTCGGGTTAACTTTCCATACGTATATACCTGCCTTTGGCTTGTACGTACGTAATTTTACGAGCTGTCGGAGTAATTATGAAAGGAAGGCAATAATTTTACGAAGAGCTCTTTATTTCATTCGTGGAAATATATAAACGCTCATCTTTATTATAAACTATTAGTACGGTCGTCAAACATTTTAATAAAATGAACTCGGCCGCGATAAAGGTAATAATTCTTCAGGTTTTGGATTAGCTCGCTCGTGTTGAAAGTGTTCGATAGGTAGGGCCAGGGACCGGAGCGTGCTGTAAAAGACGACGCAACGTCCGACGATAGGAAACTTTCACTACACAATGTTGGATGTTTTAGATACCGATACATAATGTATATGTATATTTTATCTTGTTTCTAAATGGTGAAATTAATCGTATCTAAATTTCTATTTCATTGGAGATGGCGAAGGCGTGACGAACCCTTGTTTATTTGCAACTTTTCGTGTTCGCTTTTGTTCGTATATATAGATACTATATATAGGTACCTAAGTATTATTAATTCATTAATAAATGCTTGATTTATAGAATATAAACAAATGAGCAACTATGGCGCAAAATATTACCAAGTTTGGTGTTTTACAACAATCGACGTAGTAGTTTCATCCGGCTCCTCTTGAATTATATTTCAACCTGAAATCAAACAAGCCGATATAATATGCTAACTCGATATGAATCTCCCTCTACTTTTCTCTCTCACTCTCTCTCTTTGTCACTGTATTTGCACACCAAACAATATCTGTATTACGTGGACCATTTTTTTCTTTAGGGAAAATACATCGTATATTTAGCCCTGCGTCTATAACAACTACCCAACAATTCTTTTACCTTATTTTACTAATACCTATTACCTTACTAAAATATCCTCTACTTCGTATACTCGCGAGTATTTCGTTATATCTATCTACCTACCTTTGTATTGGGATACTCTTTTTTTTTTTTTTTTTTTTCATTTCCCAAAACGAATATACTTTTATTTTTCTGTAAAATTGTATACTGTTATATTGTATTTTATAATAACATTGATTTCTTTATTACATTAGCTTTATTGGCGGCTCAAAAACATCCTAATGTATTTCCGAACTAGCCCAGAAGAAAATCAAACGATAAAATTAATTTCTTCAAAAAACACATCCGGCTGATAGAAAGTAACTCGAAAGCAATCAAATAATACACTGTCCCTTCGGAGAATTAGTAAACCTATTTTTGAAAAGTCGCCACGAAACTATACCCCTGTAGATATACCCGATTTTTTTTCCTTTTCATTCGTTTTCGTTCAAAGTAATTGGAAAATGAAAAAGAAACCATGTCGTACAGAACTTCGATGTTTTTTCCGTTCCAATTTCTAAATGATCGAGTTTAAAAAATTTAGAGACAAGTTGAATATCTAATACACGAATAGTTTTCAGTTTATTTGATATTTTATTAATGCTCAGGTATAAGGGTAATGTAGAAGATCGCATATTTTGAAACTTCCAAGGGCAAGTGGAAAGTTTACTTTATTTATTATTTTTGCCCATGTGTCTGGTACATTACGCAATACGGTGGAATGGAAGTAGTGTATCTGGGACTATGATTAAATTCTTGGCGGTGGTTGATTTTTGGTTGAGAAATGCGGTAGGCCGAATTTTGCTTTTTTTTTTTAAAATTGCAAACGGCAAGATCGCAATAGTTGCAAAATGACCACAAAAGTATGTGGTAAAAATAATACGTAAAAAAAGTTTTTTTTGCGTGACCCTGGAAAACCGTCTGTGGGGATAGAATTATAATATAGAGCTTAATCATCTAACATTGATGTACTAAATCTTTTTTCCTGAGAGAGGGAGCAGGGGGGACAAACAAATTTCCTTTATGGTTTTTCAGAAAATCGTAAAAAAACACAAAAAAGACAATACGTATAATAATTCCATATTTGGAGAAAAATTAAAAAAAAATTTTTATGAAAATTTTTGAAAATTTTTATGAAAATTTTTGAAAATTTTTAAAAATTTTCGTACTTGAAAATAGAGAAAACGATTTTCGTATGAATTTTGGAATTTTTCTTACCCATCTCGATTACATAGCGAATTGTTGAGTCTGAAAAAAGTTTGAGCACAAAATCGATTAGAAATTTTATTATCTACAATTTTAATTCTGAATGAGTTTTTCCTAAAACGCGCCCCTTCTCAGTAAATGGAAGAAATATGATTTTCGACATTTAGAAAAAAAAACCATCTCACAACTTTCAACCAAAATATGGTAACATTGGCGGGTATTTGGTACAAAAATAAACTATCTAGCGAAATTCATTGCTAGAAATGTTATATTTCTGAGGGTTGGAGAAGGGCGGGGAGGAATGTTTCAGAAAAATAATTTTTTCGACTTGTCTAAACGAAGAGCCAAGTTTTTTTCCACCTGATTTGAAGATCCATAGCTGACCCTCCCACTACCTTTGAAAGAGGGGGACATGGGGGGTACTCCTCGAAGTAATCAGTCTTCAGCTCCTGATTCAATCCAGGAAGGAGGGGACGGGGTTCCGCAATGCTCTACTAAAATAGGAACATGTTTGAAAATGAAATTTATTCCTTCTCTTACTATACTCCTCTTTATGAAAAATTCATTTTGAAGAGTTGAATCTCGCCAGATAGTCTTTTTTTTTGGACCAGAAGTCTACTAACGTCCTTCCATTACTCAATGAAATTTTACAAATTTATAAATTTTTTACTACCTAAAATCACATTTCTTGAATTTATTACTCGAATTGTAGAAAATCAAGGTTCCAGCCAATAATGATTTTTCAATTTTTAGCCCGATTTTCTATGTCATATTGTCAGTAAAAACCAAATTATTACAGTCTATCGACCTACAGTGGATGATGAGAGGAGTGGAATATCAAAAAAAATCCATTTTCGTGTCCTGGATGACCATTATGGCCATATTTGGCCATATTAAATATTACGTTGAAAGTTAAAGCGCATTCTGGAAAAATCGTTAACAGTGTGTCGTCATCATTGGACTGACATCAGTGGACAGATTTTTATGGCCTGAAATGATATTAGTGGACTTATTTCATGTAGGATTGATTTTACGATTTCAAGTAAACTGTTGAGAAAAATTAGAGATGTGACATCGGTGGACTTATTTTACGAAGGATTGATTTTATGATTTCAAGTTAAAATGTTGAGGTAAATTAAGGATGTTATTAGTGGACTGTCAACAGTGTGACGTCATCATTAGACTGACATCAGTGGACAGATTTTTATGGCCTGAAATGATATTAGTGGACTTATTTCATGTAGGATTGATTTTACGATTTCAAGTAAACTGTTGAGAAAAATTAGAGATGTGACATCGGTGGACTTATTTTACGAAGGATTGATTTTATGATTTCAATTTAAAATGTTGAGGTAAATTAAGGATGTTATTAGTGGACTGTCAACAGTGTGACGTCATCATTGGACTGACATCAGTGG
>FIZR01014678.1:0-19422 GCA_900060175.1 Ferrisia virgata | reverse complement strand
TGTTTTTTGTTTTTGATCATCCTGATCCTGGACCACATTTTATTTTTTGGATTTTTAACCGAATTCATCTTGTATTCATCTATTCAATAACCAATAAAAACAATTTCAGTTTCTATATACATGATTCTGGCTCACATTTTTTTTTCCAAATCGACGCACATTTTTCACCTGTTTAAGCCCCATTTTTGTCTAATTTTCATCAAATCAACTTTCAATCAATAGAATCATTTTTTTTACTCAAATTATTGGTCGACGTATGTTTTTTTCATCTATTTTCACATAACATTTTTCATAGAAATTTTTCATCGAGTTCAACAACACTAATTTACCCATTTTTTTTATAAACCAGATTTTGATCGACGAGGTAAAAAAAGGTAAAAACTGGTAGACTTGAAAAAAATACAATAAAAGATCGATAATTTTCATAGACCACATTTATTTCCACCCCAATCAACGCAAGTTTTCTATTAATTTTTCGTCAAAAAACATCGATAAAATAAAATAAAATCGATTTCTCATATTTTCATAAAAAATCTTGAATTTCAAACTCTTCTTTCTCAACAAAAGAATTTTCATAGACTTCCATTTTTAGAGAACATTTTTGTAATAGAAGTTGAATAAATTTATATTTCTATATAATTAGTGGTGCAATCTCTATAATTCATTTAGAATTAATATGAAAAAATTAATTGAAGAATGTTTATCAAGATGAATTCGGTTAAAAATCCAAAAAATAAAATGTGGTCCAGGATCAGGATGATCAAAAACAATAAAAACATCATTTTTATTGAAATATTAGCGTTGAGAAAAATGTGGTCCAGAATCAGGTATGATACATACTACTCCTATAATTAAAGTAATTCAAATATTTTTCACATTATTTTTTTGAAATTAATTTACGTAGTGGTTCCCAAACATGCTACCAAAATGTTTGTATAAATGTAGAATTGCAGATGCACTAAAATTTATAAACATGAAGATTCTAGCATGATCAAAAAAATTGATTCGTTTTAAATCAATGCAAACATTTTCAACCAGTTTTTAATTGTAATTCGATGCTTAATGTTCGAACGTATTTCGACATTTAAATGCGAGCGTACAAGTATTAGTAGAAGGTCTTATTATTCAGAAGTATTTGGAACTAGCTAATTAAAATTAAAAATCTCAATTCATCATGGGTGAAAACTAATAACTGAATATGTAACATGGTTAAACACTTTATTGAAACCAACATATTACATTGAAAAGAATAATTAAGTACAATTTATTTCGTTAGATTATTAACAATTAATTTTTTTTATAACACATAAAAATCTTGTACACTTCGATAAAGAATTAGTATCTATATTTTCATGTAGGTAGTAAAAAAAAGGAAAAATCTAAATAAAAAAGTTATCGTCAGGATGACAAAGAAGAAAAAAATAGAAAATAAAACATATATGTGACTAGAACTATAAAAATATTTGAAATATAACATCGAAAGAAATGCAAATTAGTTCATCTCAGACTTATATATTTGTTAACTATCGAACAGCTCATCTTTAACAATATTTACAGCTTGTTTCATCGAGGTGAATTGCTAAAACATGATTAAATAAATTATACAAAATGTTTTCTGTATAAATAATGAATTTCAATTTTCAAAATACTCGTATAACATCATTATCAGTGTCAAGCTGCAATGGGGTAAAATTAAAGACTAGAATTTCGATAATGTTCAAGGTCGTACGTAATACGAGATAATCAAAAAGTGGCTAGACTTTTCTTGTAGCGTTGCTTCTTATCGAGATTGGGTAGTTTGTTCAGTAAAGTGACATTTGATCAGCATGCATGATTTTTTCTTACAATTTGAGGTTACATTACTGAATACTGAAGAATAACGTACCTATTCAGAAATTTTGTTAATTTATTACATTTGGTATATAACATTTCATGGGAAAGTAATTTTCAAAACATTTAACCTGGAGCAGAAAGATTAGATACCGATATCGCTTAGCTGATTATCAGATAGGTATGGTTTAAAAAGAGACCACCTACTTTAATTAGGTAACTTACTGTTGCAAAAGTCTATACGTCATACTTTTTCATACGGTCTCGTAGTTACGTTCTATATAGTTTACGAAGTGAATTTTCTAGTCAAAAATACTTCATTAGACCTGAGAGTTTTCAAGTCGAGATTCGAACTTTCAAGAGGACGGCAGAAAAAAAAGAAAACTTAGCTGAGAGCGCTTCGTTTCGTAGATTTTCTTTCTCATTTAAACGGAGTTCTTAGTATAAGCTTTGGTTTCGTATCAGTCATGTCTTTAGCAGAACTTGAGGCCGTTGGTCTCATAAAACTTTGAGAATTAAAACGATTGAAACTATCGTTAGCTATATCACTGGAATTTTCTTTGAAACTTGTACTCAATGTTAGAAAACCGTTCCTTTTGGTGGTAGGCTCGGTACTACTAGCACTACTACTGCTGCGACTGGTAACCGCTGAATTGGAATTGGTTTTATTTTTGATTTGAACCGGTGTCAAAGGTTTTTTGATTTTAGTTAAGGAAGGAGATCTATTGGCGGTGGATTTCTGTATATTGGAAGCCAATGTTTTGATTACGTTCGTATAATTATCTAGTTTCTGATTTGGTCTAACGTTTTTAACAGTACTTATCGAAGCGCAGCTATTCAAAGAACTTCGGGAACTTTTCAAACTACTTTTCGATGGGTATCTTTGTATAGTGGTGTTTTTGTTGAGAACAGGCGTCATCGGAGATTTAATTCTAGAACCTTGGTCAAATTTACGTTCTAATTTAGAATCGCTTCTACCGTTTGGATTCCTGCTTACAATGCCGGATGACGTTCTGACTAATTTTGTACCATCTTCGGATCCAGTGTTTGTTGATTTAGATAATCGTAACGAAGCCGTTCGTTTTGGTAACAGAGATTTAGACTCTGGTTTCTTTTGTGGCGTAGGCAAGGAATCTTTCATATCGCAACCACTAGCGTCTCCACTACCACTGCTGTCAGTTCTCGTGAAAGTAGTACATGACAAGGTAGGTTTAGTATCTGAGATGACCATCGATGGCGAAGGTGAGTCGATATTGTCGATATCGTAGTTACAACCGGAAGAGGTGGTCTGACTCGGCGAATCAGAAATCAAACTTTGAGTTTCTTCGAATCCTTCGTCGTTCTCATGCTCGATACTACGAGTTTTCGTTGGAGTTAGAGCTCGTACTTTGATTTCTGGAATAAACGATGATATCTGGGTGAGTTCTTTGTGATCATCTGGTCGAGTATTATTCGCCGATTTACTACTTAGTCGGGTTGCCGTTGGGGTGACGCTGGCCGCATTGCCGTTGTTACTACCACTGGCTATTCGGCTCTTGAAAGAATGTGGCAATGTCGAATACATTCGATTATTGCGCAAATACGAACTCTGCAGAACTGGTATTTTATTTCTGACTTCTTTTTTAGGTTCGTTGGACGGTAGCGAAATTTGCGATTGTGGCGAGTCTATCCTAGTAACCAGTTTCTCTTGCCATTGTTTCAGTCTGAGTTCTTTATTTTCTGGATCTTCGCTATCGACCGGTTGAGATTTCACTTTCAAAGTAGTTGGTCGTAGAATTTGTTTTTCCGCGTTGATTTCAGCACCGACGCCAATTTCTTTGCCTCCTAATTCGTCATCTTGAGATTTGCGGTATCGTCGGGTTCTACGAGTAGACGAAAATCTATCGAATTGACCATCGCCGAGGGTTTCTTCCTCGTAACCACCACCGATACTAGATGGTTTAACGGTATTACCCGCACCACGAGAATGGCTCAGTAGTTTACGAGTGGCTGGAGGTGTTTCGATATTATCTGAATCTATTTCAATTTTGTCTATAGTTTCTGTGTCGCGTTTGAAGCTTTTTCTCGGAGCGAAAGGTGGTAGAGGAGATTGATCGTAAGATTTGGGTTTATCCGAATACGATGATTGCGAAGTGGTTACATTTATTATGGATTTTTGTACAGGATTCGTTGTGTTTTCACAATGTATACCTTTCTTCTTTTCTTCTTCTTTTATAGCCTTTAAAAAGAAAAAATACGCGTCGTATATAGTAAATAGGTATTATATATTATTCGCGCACTATAAAAATTCAGATACGAGCGGAATGTCTTAACAATAAATATAATACAGGTTAAACATTCCAAAACATTAAAAAAAAAAAATTATTCTTTACCTCTAGTGGTGGTGACGAATCGATACTTCCTCTCGATCTCATTCTACGGAGTTTTCGAGTTTCAGTTTCAACATCTTCTGAGCTGGATGCGTTGAGTTGTGACTTACGCCAGGCTGATTTATCTTTCAGATGTGATTGAGGCTGCATACCAGCGATCGCTTCCATTGTACCCACAACGTCGGTTTTATCTATCGTCGGTTTCCAATCTGAATAAACTCGTTGGTAAGTTGGAACCTGTTCTTGTAGCCTAGATAAGGAGTCTCGACGGTATTTGGAAATATTTTCAACTGGTGTACTTGCGTTAGAGTCTCGTCCTTCGTTTTCTGCGAAGAAATATGCATGACATGCCCATTAGAAATATCTTTCAAATTTATCATTACTTTTATAGTAGTACTAACCGGAGTCATTTTCCAACGATCTTCGACTACTATAGTGTCTTCTTTGAGCCTTATGTAGCATTTCAGCATTTTGTTTTTCTTCTTTTTCGTTTTCTTGTAGCCAAGCTTCGATTTTTTGACGCCACGCTCTGTTGAAAGTACGAGAAGCGATAAATTAAATAAGTACACATGAAATACCAATTACCGATTCATCTACTACGATCACTTACTTAGGTTTAACTTCTTCCCCGGAAGTTTGTACCAAAGTTTTATTTTCAAGCACCGGAGAAGGTGAAGCTGGTCTTTCTCGGTCATTGGTGAAGTCGGCGTTCAACAAATCTGGTCTCTTTTTACCACCTCTCGCTCGTCTTGCCCAAGATCGATCCAAGCTACCCCAAGATTTTCGTTCTCTAGCGTTTTCCTGTTCAGCTGAACGTAAAAAGTCCATCAATGTAGTTTCGTCTTCTTCCGAAGGTACTCTACTTCGTCTACGACGTAAACTTCCAGTCGGTGTGATGTCTAGAATAAAAGTAAAAATGAGTACGAATAAAATAATATTGTGAGTATTATTTTGTAAAAAGAATGAAGAACATTGTATCGTTTACCTGGTGAACACGTATCCTCTTTGGTTGCATTTAGATGCGCCGGATCACCAGAGTAGGAACCTAATCTACGTCTCGTGACTATCGGAGAGTTTGTTACCGAAGGAGATTCTTCTTCCGAGAGTATGCTACCATTGATACCGATTTTCCGACTCTGAACGTAATTTTACATATTTAGATTGGTACCAAAAATACGTATCAGCAAATCGGTAATTAGCATAGACAAAACAAAAGGTCAACTTACTCGAGATTCTTTATCGGAATATCTTTTCTGTTGCCCGTTGGATTGCATGTCGTTTAGTAAAATATCCATAATGTGACTATCTCCGGAAGTTGGACTTATGTTCCCAGCGTTCATCACTTTAAAAATGAATCGTCAGTGAATTCAATAATTGAATGAAATCCTTGAACGAGTGCAATTTAGCTTTTATACTCACTCGATCTCTTTTTAGCTGCCAACTGTTCTTCTCGTTGTTTTCTTCGGGCGTTTGCTTGTTCTTCTTGTACACGACGTCTTTCATTCTCCGCTACAGCTTGTTTGAATTTTACGCAAAACCCGTGAAATATTTTGAAACATTCTTCAATCTTGAAAGTGGCCGGATCTTCGCAGAAAAATTCTGCCAATGTTTTTCGTACCAGCTCTAGTTCTTGAAGATCGTGCTGTAACGTGCTCACTTCTTGCTCAGCGATCTAAGTAGATGTGAATGAAAATGAACCGAAGAGATGGTAACATTTTATTAATACGCATGTAAGTGCAAGACAGATTGTAATCTATTTCGAATTTGTATAAAAATGAATCAACAAATTTTCTAATAATCGAATTATTTGCTGAAGATTTAGCAGTTTCTTTTTAATATTTCAAGTATGATTCATACCCATCAATGAGTAGTGCAGTAGAAAAATGTCAGTACCAATAATTGTAAATTATCTTTTTTTTTTCAAAGCAAATAATAGGTACTTTCATTTTAAATACAAATGATATCGACTCACTCGATCAAAGAAAAATGTACAACTTATATTATCACCAGAAAGTTATTTTCAAAAGACCCAACGTATTCGTTGATCGTAAAATTTATTTTCTAGTAACTCATAGAAGTATTGTAGTTTCGAATCCTGATTAGAACAACCGATTGAAAAAAGGGATAATGATCAACGGTCGGTTCAGTTTAAATTGAACTCTGATTGATTATCAAAACAGAAATGTAAATAATATACTATGAACCAATTAGATTCTTAAGAATCTGCTCGATGTTGGATTTCTAGCAATTTGATTGGTTTATAATAATTAGGTTTGTTGTGATGAGAGTTCAATTTAAATTGAACAGACTATCATTTGCAAACTAGGTACGTGTAAATCGTTCATATAGTTTTTAAGCATCGAATAAAAGAATAATATTTCAGTTTTAGTGTTCTTTGTTCATGAATGAATAGATATAAGAAAAAACTTCATTATTTTTCTTGCAGATGTCAGAATTGAGAAACTGTTGGTCAACTAAAACTTTTTTTAACAATATTTTGAACAAACAAGTATTTACGAATAAGTTCAATAAATTTTTGTTATTTTGATGAATATTAATTTATGATTATGTAAGTAAGAACTCATTAGATACCTTCAGAAAATCTCTCATTTGATCTTTGATTTCATTTTCAGTCGATGGTAATTCTACTTGTTTTTTTATTTTCTGTATTCTATTATCCAAAGCTTGAACTTCATTCTGTAATTGTTCCACAGTTGTCCTGAAAACCGCAATGATAATTTATAAAAATAGGTATTACGTTTTGGAAAAATAAGCGATTTTCGACGTACTTGACAGCATCTTCCAACGCTGACATATCATCCATAAACCGCATCAGATCTTTTCGTTTCTTTTCAATTTGCTGAAATAAATTCGAATTAACGAATACAAACGATTATACTTTTGAACGTTTCAGCATAAATTAGGTATACAGAATTATTTATACCATTGCCACATAATGGATCAAATTCATTCCTGGCTTATTAGCTCTGATGTCTGTTAATTTTTGTAAGGAACTTAATTTCACTCCGGCAGCGTTTCCAGCATATCCTCCCTGTAAGAATTAAAAAATAATAACGTATAGTTGAGAAAATTCGTGTCCATGGTATATCTACTATCTAATAAACTGAATTGCTTACAGAATTTAGAAAATTGCCGGCGCATATAACCATGTATAAAACCTCTTGTAAAGCTTTATTTGACATCAAATCTGTAAACCGAAAAATACCGAAAGTATGTCACAGATGAAGTGAAATGCACGTCAAGAGTTACTGCAACCCTTGTCTACGATGCACTTACCTTCTCCAGCTACAATCATAGAATTAATACTAGGTTCTAAGTAGCTCATATTCGAAGCGAATTCTTCTTTTAAGAGCATACTCTCTATTCTCAATTTATAACTGAAAGAGGTTGATAAGGAGGAAAAAACAGAAGTAAAAGAAAAAAAACAACATTAATGAGGTTGCATTGCGTCACGTTGGAAATATATAAACTTTACCGAAGTGTACATAGTATATCACTTACTTAGGTACTTCAACTAATTCTAATAGAAATTTTTCAGCATTAGCGAGTTTGGCTTTATTTCCGTCAAACGCTTTTAACATTTCTAATTCATCAATTTCGGGAAGCATTTTCAAAAGTCCTCGTAATTTTTCAGCACCTATGTCGTCGTGTCCTCCCTCTCTTATTATCTGTATTATATCTTCGTTAGAGCTGTGAAAAAAAAAAGAATCAAGTTCGTTAGCCTTTGCGCGAGCTGATGTTGAAGAGAAGCCTACATTTAAATTTGAAAAATATAAGATGCTACATATTTCATACGTCGGTTAGTAGGTAGATATTATGCTTACCATCTGAACTGTTTTAAAAATATATTCACATTCAGACTCCTTTTTCCATCTAATAGTACGATCTGTAAGAAAGTAAATGATCATCGTAAAAGTGGCGGTGACAAACGTTAAAATGATTTTTTACGAGTTTTTTATTATCTCGGTGCGACCATTAACGCGTGCTTAATGCGTTTAAAATGGACGTCTTACGTACTTTTGTCAGCGTACGTTCGAGTAGGCCTAGATATAATCATCTAGTATGTACTTGCGCGAAATAAGATGAAATATTTTGTTATGTGTATGTATGTATGTGTGTGTAGAAATAGAGACGAGAATTTTACCTCTGATGGTTCTTTTCTTCTTCTTTCACACGATTCGTTGAAATCGTTGCGGCTTAATTTAGGGGACGATTGATTGGATGCAACGGTAGACGGAGGAGCTTGTTGGCAAAACAATCCTTCCATTTCGGACCAGTCGAGATCTGCCATAGGGGAATGTTGATGACTTCGAGCTACCACAGACCATATGTTGTGTTTACCCACGACCTGTTTTTTAAATATAAAATCGTTATATTCGTTCCAAAAAAATCATGCTACCAACTCGAACGTGCATAACTCACTTTATTATTAGGTATCTTATTCCAGTTGATGGTCTTCATTTTTGTTTTAGGCGTGGGTGTTTCTTGCTGTGGTAACCTGAGGCTGGACGCATCAGCAGGTTCGGGAGATGCTCGAGATTGTTCCGGTTGTGCTATTAGAGGCGGTGGTACCGGAGGAGCGCCCATCTTATGTTCTCCAAGTTTGTCGAGCGGTATCAGTTGAGGTGGCGGGGGTGGTGGTGGTGGAGGCAATCCGGAAGTTGGTGGATTGGGAGGTGGTGGAGGGGGAGGAACTGGACTGCAATGAAACGTGCTAACCGGAGAGGTTGGAATGTTGAGCGATTGCTTGCGACTACCGCATACGGTATCAGGAACACTGCGATGGTTGTGGCAGCAAAGTCTGCTTTGTACGCTCGGAGATCTTAGGATACGTGTAGCATCTTGTCTGGACTCCAGCAGAGTTGCTCGATGAACGAGGGTTTCCGCCGTGTCCCAGATTATGTCGCTAATCGCTTCCTTCGGATCGATTCGCAGCAAATGTTGTAGAATACTGAGGAATGGGATTTCTTGCGGCGTTTCCGCTACCTGTCGATTTTATTGGACACGGACAGGGGTTAGTTTTGCGACAGTTCCGTGCGTCGATTAGATTTTCAAAAGCACGTTTACTCACTTGACGTAATATCGCGTAAAATACAACGACGTGCGAGTTTAAATCAACTCCGTAGGGTGAATCTAAAATTTGAGCTTCGTCGTTTTCACGTTGCTCTTGAAATACATCCAACTGTACGCTCAAGTCTGCGTAATTACCGCCATTAACGTACCTCCTGTGAAGAAATGACGAATTATATAATATTCCAACGAGTGCTACATTACTATTCGACAAACGAAATACGTGTATTTGTAGGTGAAAACTTGGAATGGCGTTATCTTTTGTCGAAATGAAAGGAAGGAATTTACTAGTGTACCTAAGTAGGTGAGCTAGGGAGAGAAACATAAAAAAAACCTGATTGAAAAAACGATTTATATGGCGAATCATTGAAAAAGAACTGGTGTAAGCTTATTTCACGAATACATAGCTAGATATTTTGTTTGTTTGAGGAAGATCTTCAACTCAAATACGGTGATCTTTGCAAATTATTCCTGATGAGGAAATTAAATGCTGCGTATTACTCTAGTAATCTGTTGCATTACACTTCTGTCGGTGTACGAGAAAAAAATAAGAAGAGAGTACATCGAAAATCGTTTCCTGGTATTGGCAGATTATTGCAGGATTTCAGTAATAACAGCTAGTAAGGATAATTTAGAATCAAGAACCAGATTTATCAAAAATTTCATAAAGAAGCTAAGTTGAAGATGGGAAATTATTAAAACTATCATTTTTCAAACCAATCAACCAGAAATTGTTGAGTTTTCTACCAAATTAAAAAAGTAAATACTGACTATAGAGTAATTTGGAGATCACTAAACTCATTTTTTAGCCAAATTTTCTGCCATATTGTCAATGAAAACCAGGCTATTAAAACCTACTGAAAATCGGACAAATTTTAGCAATAAGGGTTGAATTCGGATTTAGCTCTCGACTATTGGTCTGCCAAGCAATTTCCAATCATGGGTGCTTTAGGCGCTATTTATTCATACGCCAAAAAGTGAGCACTGAACTCTGCTCAAACTGCAGACTTCTAGAAACTGCACATCACGTAATTCTGAACTGCCCTCGATTTGCTACTATACGCCCTAATGGAATATTTAACTTATTCAGCAGAAAGTACCAACAATTCATGTAGTCAGTAATTCGTCAGCTATGACAAGAAGAAAGAACACACATTGCCCAAACAGGCCATCACTTCCGCCATTGATGCTTGAAAAGGCTTGAAGAGGCCTGAAGAAAGACCTTGACCAAGAAAGCATGAACAACCAAGAATCTTGCGAAGAAAAACTGTTTTAAATCACGGTTTGTAAAATGGACTATGGTTTCCACTACCACGGCAGGTAGTGGTTTTTAGCCCACGTTGATTCCATAATCATTAGTTTAATGGTGGTATATACCTTTCATCCTGAATAAACCGTTAGATATCAGGTGAAGAAAGTAAGTTGTATAACCTACGATTGTGTTAAATATTACCAATAAACACACCTCACACGCCCCCCTCCCCCCAAACCAAGTAGTGGCCATAGATTCGCCTTTTAGGTGTTTCGACTTTTCAGACCGATTGTGCCCCCTTATAGGGCCAAAGATGTAGTTTTTTGGCCGGTTTTTCCTGTTTTTTGAGTTTGTTTCTTGCATAATTCCTCCCTGAACTGAGGTAAGAAGTTGAAGTTTGGTACGTAGATTTTTTCTAAGTTTTAGATGTGCTTTATAGTGGTGTTGATTTTTTAGCCTCATTGAAGCCCCCCCTCGTGTTTTTTTTTTGGTCTTTCCGACTTTAAAATATCAAATTTCCAACGCTGAAATTTGCAGAATTCCGTTTTAGAAATAATAATTTGACATTTCCAAGCTCCCGGTATCATCTCCTGCTACTCCTCCTCCTCCTGATCGAAACATGCAAACATTCACGCGACGTATTGAAAAATTTGTTATAAATAATTTTTTTTATAATTCATGAAAGTATTTTAATCTTTCTGGTTTTAAGACGATTCGTACGAAAGTGTCGAATATTTGATGTGGTACGGTCTTGGCGGATATTAGGTCGAAATCGGTGATGAATAATATCGTTCTGAGGAGGGCTGTGATAGTTTCTACTACATTTTAAAAATTCCAGGAATTCTAATTGAGGCACGTGTCCGAATGACGAATTACGAGTATTATTCTCGCTGTTATTGTTTTGTAACCCAAATTTTCGCCAGTAAGTAGGCTTTAGTTGTGTTAATCGTTATAGTTCACGAAAGATTAGATTGTGTATTAAGTGAAACTCTGGTTTATTTACGTTTCATTTCTTTAGCCAAATTTACTACGAATTATTAGTTTAATCGGATATTTGATTAATCAATAAACGATGGGTACAAATTACAAAATGAGTAAGGATCGACTGTGGTATCTGCAGAATTGCATTTAAATTTCAAATAGATTGAAAAATAAATAAAATTGTTATAACGATAGCCGACCGAAACGAGTTTTCCATATTCGCATCGATCCAAGTCGAAGCTGACAATTTGATGGATAACTTTCATTGATAAAGAATTCCGTAATAAAAAATAAGTATACGCGATGGAGATATTTCTCGGCACAAAACGAGCATTCCAGCAACGTTAATAATTCCCGTAATTCTTTCACCTTACTCGTTGCACTTTCGACCAAAAATAGTACATCCTTGGTTCGATTCGGCACTCACCATTCGATGAGTGTACCTACACAACGGAGTAGCTGTGGTATAATAACGTGTGGCGACTCGCACACGCTGCCATTTTTCAAATCAATCACATAACGTGCACGTATGTGTACCGCGTGTATCGTACGTACACCGTATAATGTTAGTTTATTCCAAAATAAAACCACGAATCGACGAATACGCTTCCGTCCGTCAAGTTGGCCAACTGCCGCATGCCGCCAACAGCCAAGGTGCCGAAGCTTATAGACGATGTGTTAGGCGTTATGTGTACGTATTTTCCAGCGTAACCACAACGGCCGCCATCGTACCATCAGAATACCATCTCCGAACGAACAGCTCGAGACACGAGAAATATTTCTCCGAATATTTTGACAGGTAAACGCGAACGAAAGAAGCCGAAATTCATTGAAAACGGTAAAATAAATCACCGTCTACGTATGTCTGCCGTATACTCTACGAGTACGAGTACGAGTATACCGTACGTGTCTCGCTTCTGTACCTACTTCGCTCTTCTCCAGTATCCGGAGCGACCGACGGTGTACCGCACCCGTAAGCGTATTTCGGAAAACGACGTTCTATTCTAAGTCTGTGTCAGTGTGTGACGACGACTGCCTTTACGTGCACCAGCTCAGCACTTCGTACCGTTAGCTGACTAGCTGACTAGCTGACTAGCTGACTTCCCATTTCCGTTCGTTCGTCGGCTGTACAACATACGCACCTATTTGTATGTACTTTCTACCAACACAATCGTCCGCAGTTCGATCCCCCATTCCCCAATCCCTAATCTTGGTCGTTGTCTGGGCGCGGCGTGCATTTGTTGTGCCCGTGTGCCCGTGTGCCCGTGTGCCCGAGAATTATTCGACTCTAGTGCTAGAGCGAACGTTAACGCGGACTTTTTCGTTCCGTGGAACACATTAATAGAACGTTGCCCTTGCTAATTCTTAAAATGCGCGTATTACACTCGACTCGTATATTTCTACGATACGTCGAGTGGTGAAAGAAATTTCTTACTTAAACGTTGCATATTAGTTTTACGTAGACGTGCCTACCTATGCATTGTACGAGTCGTCCCTTCGATGTTGATGTTCGTTATGCATAGGTACGTAAGTAGATGCATATAGGCTTTCTTACAATCGGTGAACTTTTTCCCCGTCGTACAGTTTGTAGGAAACGAAGGCGATAAACTCGTTTACACACCTTTATTTAAATTTTAAAATCAGATCGGTCGTAAATCGCCCCGTAACGATTTTCATTGCTGATAAATCGTTAATTGACCGGTTACATATTGTCAAACGAGCGCTGTATTGGCGCGTAGTTCACATAGTTGGCCGTTAACAAATTCCTACCTAGTATGTCGAAGCAGAGCCTTTTTTTTAACGTTGTTTTTTCTACTTATGTATGTTTTGTACACCTCCTATAGACCTACTGTATCACCTATAGTGCCTAGCTACCTACAGCAAGATATATATATATATATATATATATATACACGCTGCACTAGTGCATGAAAATGCAAAGTAATAATCGAAATAAAGCCGCAAAATATATTCTACTCATAGACCAAGATCCGAGCGTGGTTTAGGTACTTGAATTACTCGTACTTCTACCTATATTACGTTCGCATATAACAATATTTGAGACGTGATTCGAGCAATTATGCCACACCCTGACTTCATCATCGCCCCGGCGTACTTCGTCCACACGTCCGCCTTAAACATTATTATAATAATTCATAATCGTTGAGAAAATAAATAATAAAAATATCCGCGATATTTTGAACGCGATAAAATATTATCGACGAAGCGTTTTCATTTTAATAAGTAAGTATACCTGTTAATCTACATATTACCCTAATAACTTCTGTTCAATTTGTACGCGATATTTATATTATTATAATTTTTCTTTTCATGTCTCAATCAACTCTTTGTGCGTTTCGTAATAACACCGAATAATATCTGTCATCGAAATCGGTACTCGGAACTGTTATCTCGTGTACACAATACGGGCATGATACACGTTTCGTATTTGAAATTATTTGAGAAAAGAATTCGAAATAAGAGAAAATCTCGATCAACGCAGAAATTGAGATTTTTTAAATTGCAATGTTTAATCCGTCATAGGTGACGTAGGCTGAAACAATAACGTCGTAACAGAAATTTAGCATATTACTTCGCGTTACTATTCATTTTTATGACCCCTCCCCCCCCCCCCCTACCGTTTTCCTTTACCGACGAAAAATACTAACGTCTGAAATTTCATCAAGCGTTCCACCAAACAACTAATAAGATTGGTGAATCTTATAGGAAAAATGTTTTCCAGAAAAACTTGTCGTATGCAAGTTTTGCCTATCTTGATAATTGAAGGTGCAGAGCTCGTTTAAAGTTTAGTAGCTCCTTCAAATAATCGAAATGGGCAAAACATCTATATAACAAAATTTGTTCCAAAAATGTTTTACTACAAGGTCCCAGTACTAGAATCAGCGATTTGTGAGCATTTTTTTTTTTTTTTTTCTGAAGAAAATTAATTTATTTCAATGAAAAAAATGTTTACTAAACGCGGGTTTCAGTAGTGGACCTTGTATTAAAACATTTTTGGAACAAATTTTGTTATATAGATATTTTGCCTATCTCGATTATTTGAAGGAGCTACTAAACTTTAAACGATTTCTGCCCCTTCAATTATCAAGCCAGGCAAACCTTCCATATAACAAGTTTTGTTGGAAAACATTTTTCCTACAAGGTGCACTAATTACATTGGACATTTGATTGTAATTTTGAAAGTGCTCATTTGATAGAATTTTAGACGCTAGTGATTTCCATCCGCGAAGAAAGAAGGGGGGTCACAAAAAACGAATGGTACCCTGAGGTGATGTGCTATATTTCTGTTGTGACGTAATTTTTTAGGTCCATGTCATCGATGACGGGTTATGAGAAAAGATGTGTGGCACAACAAACTGCTACACTATCGAATAGTTATTTAGGGTTGTTTCTTAGCATATTAATATTTGTCATTAGTCTATTTAGGACGAACAACGTTCTAAAATTTGAAGGGAATTTCTCCTCTTCACCTGCTGTCTTCCTGTGTACCATATTAGGATAAGTATGTGTGGGTACCTGTTATCAGTGTTCAATAGAGCAGTGTCGTAATTTTTCTTGTGTATCTATTTACTCGTGCTTAAAGCCTAATTAGTTGCTCACTTTTTCGCTATAACTTAATTTAAACGATGATTTTAAATTTTAATTCGGGAAAGTTTTGATTAAGAAGTATGAATTCCTGTTGATGCGTAATAAAGCTTTCATGCAGGAAACTCGATTTGAAAGATCGAAGATATTGCTTTCGGGGTCCGGCTGTTTGGAAAAATTGCCTGGAATTATTATAGCATTGGTGTTACGTTTTAAATAAATATTTGAAATACATTTAACCGATTTTTATTTTAAATTAGTCCAATAGTACTATATGCTACAGATTAACCTAAAAAAGACGATAAAGGGCGAACGAAATGAATAAAATCCAACAAGTTATACGTAAACGAACGATTAGTTTGAAAAGACATCGTTGTTTTCCTGATTTTAATCGTCAAAATATCTAATGGGATAGTAAATTCTACGACACCTACCAAAAACCACACACATATAACTCGGTTAACACCAATTAGTACATTACCTCGGACATTAGGTAGTTGATTAGAAATTTACGAACACTTACAGATTACCAAATATGCGGTTGTATTTTGTAAAGTAAAAAAAAAAAAAAATAAGTAAACAAAAACGAGAGCTTAATACAACGAACGAAATCGCGAAAAAAAAATAAGATACCTATAATGATAGGTGTATGAGTAGGTAAATTTGAAAATCGTACCTTACCATTAGCGGATACGTAACGATCACCATAATATTACTATTGAGAAGAGCAGCATAGAGTGGTGCGAATTTGGCTTGAAAAAAAAACAACACCAACTTGATGATATCATCGAAATAAAACGTCCGGTTAAATGTAAATAAAAAAAATGCGAAGAATCAACTACATATAACATATAGCATTCGTATACATTGTGTACTTGAACTATACGTACAAACACGGCCACCGGATTGGTTAAATAACTCGATTTGAGTAGAATTTAGTACGTTACTCGCATATGCGGTGTATTATGAGTATAACGCACGTGTTGAAAAAATAGAATCTCAAACGTCGCGTCGGTTGCTTAGCTATAAGCTTTAAGCTATGAGAGTTGAGCTGAGCTGAGTAAGAGGTGGTGGCGCTGGTGTACAGAAGACGAGCACGTTAACTGCTGGAAAGACTGAGATAGATTTGGGGCAGGGGGCCCACGGATACGGACGCTAGTCGTCAGGCTGTACGTGTAAGTGTAAGTGACTAGTGTGTGTACCGTGTAATGTACTGCACTGTACCGTACCGTACCGTACTGTACTCGTGCTATAATGAATATCATATTGTATATGCTTCGAGCCGATGATCTTCGCACTCTCTATCCTTCCTACCCCAACTTCCGTCTTCCTCTTCTGCGAGGTGGAATTCTAATTTCATACGTATACGTACGCGTACCGTACGAACGTAGGCCTATTGGATTCGGACTTGGACTCTGTGTGTATATGAGAGAAAAAGAGACGATGATGAGATAATACGTTTACGTTCATATTGTACAATTGTACATATACATGCGTACTCGTTTATGTATACGTGTACACTTATACAGGTTAATTCTGGACTCCTCAATATGGTGGCTACGATTCAACTTCCATAGTTCCATTCCAAGCATATTAATGCGCCTAGCTCGATGCTGTTTGTTTCACGCTTCTATAGTAATTTGTAATCGGTTAGCGCGTACAACGTTTCAATGAAGATGCTACTACTTACTTCATTCATCATTTGAACCTTCTTTTGATTAATAAGTACATGGTATTACTCGGTTAGGGGAAGCGAGGACTGTACGTGAACACTTTTAAAGATGATTTCGTTTTGTGGTTAAAATATTAGCTGCAGATTACTACGTTCGTTGTTTAGGAAATATTCCATATGCATACTTTTAAAAATAAAATATTAGGAATGCGTTGAAATATCGAAGCGTTCACATATCACATATTATGTGTGTACGAATCATAGATTCAATCTTGGAAAGATTTGAAAAAAAAGTTGTTAATGTAGGTCTACGAAGGTATTTTAAAAGAATTTTCAAGTGAAATGCAAACGATAAACTGAATACAAATGCTAAATTTTAGTTTCATACTTCAATTTGAGTAAGGGTTACTCAACAATTTTAGAAATTTTTCCCTTTCATAAAAAAATTCTAGATCAATGGATATGTAACGTATCCATGTCAACATTTTAACATAAAGTGTAAAAATCATTCAGCTTCATCTTTCATCGCGAGCTCTTAATCAAAACCGTTCATTCTTCTCTTCGATCCATTTTAACATTTCATATTATTATTTCATAGTAAAATAAAAAATATACAATCATCTATCTTAACTAGTTTTCGATCAAAATCGCCACGTTTTTGGAAAACGACTTCCAGCCCCAAGACATACCCATGTCAAAAACGAAGAAAAAATTATACCGCTATGTTTATTATACCAAAACTTACATTATTTCAACGTTTACCGCTCTATTATGTATTTTCACAATTTTAAAATTGATTTTTTTTTAATTTTGTAACTTTGTTTTGCAATTTTTTTTATTTTTTAATTGTTTCAATTTTTAATTTTTCAATTTTTTTAAATCAATTGTTTAACTTTTTATTTCCTTATTTTTTATGTTTTTGGTTTCTCAATTTTTTATTTTTTTATTTTTCAGTTTTTTATTAAATTTTTTATCATTTAATGTTTTAATTTTTTCTATTTTTCACCATTTTTTTTCTTATTTTTTTGTTTTTAATTTTATTTTTATTTTTTAATTCTTTTATTGTTATTTTATTTTTTAATTCTTTTATTTTTCAATTTTTTATTCAATTTTTTAGTTTAAATTTTTTTTGTTTTTTTAATTTTTTTATTTCAACTTTTTTATTTAGACTAATGCAAAAATCATTCGCGATTATCTTTCATCGCGAGTTTTTTATCAAAGATTTCAAATCAAAAATCAAAAACGTCACATTTTTAGAAAATGATCTTCAGCCCTAAAACCAAGATATTCATGTCAAAAATAAATTTTTGCCATATACAGGGTGTTTTAGGGTGGAAGTAAGGGATTTCCGTTAATAACTAGGCATCACATGTGATATTGAGATCATGTAAGTATGTATGTCTATCTTCTGAGCCGCAGGGGCTGATATACTCTGATTTAAAAAAAAAATTTTCTAATTTCGTACAAGTTTTTCGAGTGAGTACAGCTCGAGAACCAAAATGGGTAGAAATTTGGAATTTATTGGAGGAAAAAGTGAATTTTATCTAGATTACTATGGTGTAGTTAATTTTTGTAATAGTAGAGCGGGGAAGCGATCGGTTGAAGAAATAATGAGAAAAATGTGCGCTAAGATCTTCAATTTTCATCATTTTTGTCGAATTATTTAAACACGGTGTTTCAATATCACATCAATTAAATTGATGCTTTGACGAAAAATTGTGAGCATTTAACTTCTGAAAAAGGAGAATAAAATTTCGAAAAAACTCAATTCTTTATTATTTTTAAGGATTTAAATGCACATTATTTTTCATCCAAGTGAGAAGGATAGATAAGGTTTGCATCAATTCAATTGATATGACTTTAGAACAAATTTTTAAATAATTCAACAAAAATGATGAAAATTGAAATTAACTACACAATGATAACCTAGATAAAATGCTCTTTTCCCTCAAATAAATTCCCTAATCCCTACCCATTTTAGTTCTCGAGCTGCACTCGCTTGAAAAACTTATACAAAATTGAGAAAAAAATTTTTGAAACGAAGTAGATCAGCCCCTGCGGCTCAGGGACTATACAAACCTACATACATACAATTACTATGTGTTGCCTAATCACTGGCTGAATCCTTCACTTCTACTTCGAAACACCCTGTAGGTAGTTCCTTTTTCCCTCACTATTACCGCTTCGTAAACTTTCAGAGATAATTCGGAATATTGTATCTTCGTTATTGTTGACTTATTAAAGAGAATCTCGCAAATCAACGTAATCTGTTTTTTTAAATCGTTATTTATTAATCATCAAGGTAGCAGAGAGAGATGAATTACGACGATTACTTCTTGTGTTAAGGGTAAAGGTTGTTTACTGGTAATACCCACGCGCCATGGTTAAAATTGACGACGGGGACAACTTGAATTTAGCGCTTAGGTATATTCTACACGTACTAAATGTCTAGCCTCTCCTCTCTATTGACTTTATCGTAATTCTTTTGTTTTCTACACTTTTCATGCAAAGGTACGACTACGCGTTGGCTTATATAGAGTTCCTCGAATTTTTACCCAAAAAAATTTTAATTCTGCGAACGTTCAACGAAAAAAAAAAAAAAAAAAAAAACATGGAAAAAA
>FIZR01014667.1:0-11057 GCA_900060175.1 Ferrisia virgata | reverse complement strand
TTTTTTTTTTTTTTTTTTTTTTTTTTTTTTTTTTTTTTTTTTTTTTTTTTTATAACGTTAAATATATTTTATATAATTGCATGTATCTACGAGATTTTGAATTTTATTTAATAGACCAAGTAGATAACTAGGTATTATCATCGAACAATATTTACACTAAAAATATCGCCCAAGTATTAAAATTCACAAAATAATAAGGTAAACCTATCAAGCAAAATAAAGATGATCAAATATTTTGAAATCTTTAAAATTCCATCTGCAGAGGAAAATTCGACGAAATAAACATGAAAAAATTATCTATAAAAAACAACTAATTTGTTCAGCTCAAGAGTTGGTGATTGTAAATTTTTTTAAGTTCAGTATAAATATTTTTCTGTAATATGGTCCTAAATGTATAGAAATTGTTTCAGAAAATAATAATTCGTTCATTTAGTAAAGTATTTTAGAAACTTTTTTAAATCTTTATTTTAAAACTCAAGTGAAATGTTACCTCCTTAACGTGAATTCTGAAATTAAAATATAATTTTTTAAAGCATTTCTTTTATTTTTTTTTTTACTTTTTATTTTTTTAACAGATTATATAAGCGAATAACAATTTTGTTAAGTAACATGAACGATAAACGTTGCTATTCTACATTTTTATGTGCATCTATGCGTCATGATATTTCCAGATATTCCGACGTAAGAAAAAATTAGGCTATTCAACTGTTGCGTTTGTTTATAAAGTTTCCAAGATCCGAATAATATGTACTTTTGTAGCGATAGCAAACAATTATGTATAAAACAGCATCCATCAGCACTTATTTTTTTCTACAAACATCTTCACCGAAGAGAACGAGTATTTCAAAATAATATTTTTCAACAATCATAATTGAGTCATATTCTTACATAAATAATAATAACTTGAAGCTAAGAAATTCAGGTACCTACGGTAGAAGAAAAAAAAAATAATTTTAAAAATATTTGCAGTATATATTCGGAAGGTCTACAACTTTTGTTAAAGTTTAAATTTAATATTACTAATTTAATAATAAATATCGAAGGAATAACTGTATTTCATGAAATTATTAAATTTTCTCAAAAAAAAAAAATATCATTTTTCTCGCTCTATTATCATTTCAAAGTCACCGTAAACATTAAATTCAGACATCAGCATAAAAAATATAAACCCATACGGTTGTTTTTCCAATAAAACTTGTCAAAAACACTATAGCGAGTAATAACGCCTTCGAAATAATAAAACGCAATATACCCAGCGAATTACGCCAAGTAACGCAAACTCAGCTTCGGTTAAGAAACGCCTACCAGACGCGACTATGCAACCAGCATCCGGGACTGTTAATATAACTGCAGCATACGTGTTATTTGAGGGACAAGGGACAGGGATGTGTACCTACTGTATAACGTACCATACAATACGATGGCAAAAACTATTTCGCGACCATTTTCCCACGACTATTCGTTGTACCGTATGATAGAGAAAAAAAGTAAATAAATAAACTTTTAACCGTAATATACGTGAAAAAGAACAAGAAAAAAAAATATCATCTTATGTTTAGTTTCCATCCACACGCTGACGTCAACAATCAGCTGGCAATGTTGAACGATACCATAGGTATCGTATACGTATACAAATCGTTATATCGATTGTATATTCCAGGTCTAGGTTAAATCTACAGGGACACGTTTAAATACTCGTCTCTTTCGCCGAAACGCGCAAGATAGCGAAATAAACGCCTACATTCCACCATCCGGTGATTTTTAGGAAGTCGCAATACATACCTACGGATACGTAAGTAAGTATGTTTGTGTATAATTTACATTTCATAATACGTAGATTCGAATAATATTTATTTTTAATTTAGTTTTCGAAAAAATGTATTAAAATTAAGTATTTGAAGCGTTTATAAAAGTAATATCTCCAAGGAATGGGTCAAGTTTTTGAATCACTGCGCCGAACATAATTATAATATTAAAATAACAACGTACAATTAATGTGAAATGCATACCACACATACCTAGACAACTAACTTCCTTTTGAATTATTTTAATAAGTATTATCTAATGAAATACTTTTTTTTTTTTTTTTTTTTTTTTTTTTTTTTAATTTTCCAACTTCATATTAATCACGAAATTGTATTAAACTACATAATTTATTTAAAAATTACTCAAATTATTTTTAAAAAAGGTAGATTAGGTATGTTTAATGCCTGCTAATAAACATTTTTGAATATTATTAATTATAACACTTCGAATGAAAGAGAAAAAAAAATTCAACAAAATAATTAGCGATGTGTTGCTTTTTCAGGCTGATTTTCTTAAAATATTCGGCCATGGCATCCTGCGATACCCTTTTTTAATCAACGATACGAGTACAGGTTGACACAGAAGTGAATTGTTGAAATCTACAAAAGACGCATTGAGGACATTTTACCAAAGCTACATGTGACATTTCAACTCGCTAATTCAATTTGAAAAGAAAGATATGGTCAAAACATGACTTAAGTCATCGCTGCGAAAGGAGCAAATGTGTCTGAAAAATGTCAACCTTGAAAAGTTGCATCTAGGATCCTTACAAAATTTACATGCAAAATTTTAATCTCTTAGACGAATTTAGAGAGAAATATGCATCAGAGTTGACCAAATTTTGCTTTTTTTTTTGTAAATCAGCAAATGACAGGATCACAATAGTAGCGAAATGGCTTCAAAATAATGTGATAAAAATTTCAGCACTCCAACTCAATTTTTTCAATTTGCAAAATTGACACCGAGTTCAAAAACCATCAAAAAATTGAAAAAAATTTGATTGAAAATTTTTCCTAAAAAATGAAATTTATAAACGTATTTTGATCTAAAATGATCATTGATAGCAAGAATTCATTATTACGCCTCTTTTCAGGTGGTTTCAAAAAATTTCACTTCTCGAATTTTTCAACGATTTTCTGAACAACGTTGAAGGAAATTTTTGTCTGAGTAACGTCCTCGTAAACTGGATGTCCCTTCACAGCTGATTTTTCAGGAGACCGACCTCAATAATGTCATTTTCTACGTCGTTTGAAATAAATTTGCTAAAAATTGAAAAAATACTTTTTATAAAATTAGTTCATCGAAATGGACATATTTTAGATCCTCGAAAGCAATTTTTAATTTTTTTCTTCTTTTTTGAGTCATTTATATTGTATTTTCAAATGCTGGGTACCTAATGAAAATCCTTGAAAAAGGTAAATATGATAAAACCGAACTTAAAAGAACGAAGGTAATTGCACGCAGATCATTTTATTAAGAATTGACAAAAAAAAAATTTAATAATGCAAAAAAATCTTGAAAAAATATAAAAACAAAATCATTTTTTCACCATCTAGACATGGAGAATAAAATTGAAACGATATATTTAATCATCTAAAATTGATATCTATTATTTATTTCAGGGGGACGTTTTTCTAAAAAAAATTTCCTTCATAATTTTTCAAAAAATCTTGAAAAAAAATTCCAAAAAGTGAAATTTATTGAAAGCTTACGAAAAGAAGAGCAGGGATGAAAACTGGCCGTAAAGGATAATTTTGGTTTAAAATATATCTATCAATTACATTTGTGGAATTTCGATTTTCGGGCCTTAGGTCGGTTTTTAACCTGATTTTCTAAGTCATATTTGTTCACGAAAATCAGGCTATTACGATCTATCAACCTCAGGCACATGAGGGGTGAGGGGGAATAATCAACAAATCCGTTTTGGATTCTTACTTTAGAAGACCACTACGACCATCTTTGGCCATGTCATATTTTTATTTTTATTTTTTCACTGAAACTAGAAATCATTTGCTCAGCGCAATACTGACCAAAATCGTTTAAATTCAGGAAATAGGCGTCGATTGGCGGCAGATTTAATATTTTAGAGTGAGTATGATCTCCGGTCAAAATTTAGTTATGCCCCAATTTGGCTGAGGGGGTGCGGAGGGGCTAAAATCATAAAAATTGTTCCTTTTCGAGTTAATCGATGGGCAATTCAAAGTTGCATAACATATCCAAAAATAAGCTTCCTAGCTCAATTAAGAGGGGAAATATGGCAGTTTTCCCCTTTTCTGACATTGAAAAAGGGTTATTCCTTTCCTATCTCCCCTCCCAATTAAGCTAGCAAGTTGAAATTTGGTATGTAGATTTAGTATAGGTCTTAGGTGTGCCATTTTGGCATTTGAAGTTTTTAGCCGCATACAGTCCCAAAAATATAGTTTTTTGGTCGATTTTTCTCATTTTTTGGGTTTGTTCTTCGCACCCCCCCCCCTCCTACATCACCCCAATTCAACTAGGAAGTTGAAATTTTCAATGTAAGAGTTTAGTAGGGCTTCTAGTCTTTTTCGGAGTTTTGACTTTTCAGCCTCATTGCCCCCCCCCCTTCACAACAATAAAAAGTTGGTTTTTCTAATTTTTCAAGTTTGTTCTTCGCATATCTCCTCCCCAAATTAGGCTCGGAAGCTGAAATTTGGTTTACAGATGTAACACAGATCCTGAATGTGCTTTTCGGTGGTTTAGACTTCGTAGAGCCATCTCACCCTCCTCCTTCCCCGTTCTACCCTTATCACTAATTAAACGATGTTTTCTTTTTCAATTCACATAATTACAATATTTCACGAAAGTTGAATTGGCAAAATTGAATTGGAAAGCTGAAATTTCTACCACATCATTTTGAGGTAATTTTGCAACTATTGTAACCCTGAAATGGTTTTTCTATTCGTGAAAAATGAGCAGAGCGCCTATATCTTCCCTCCCAAATTATGTAATAAAAATTTTTGATTCTCTATCAATTAGTTTAAAAAAGAACAAACTGATTTATGCCTCTTGGCACTACTCTCCTAAAATTTGGATACATCTGGATTTAGACTCAAAATCATCCTCACTCATGTACATATATATATAGCTGATCCACCAAAAATCTAAGCCTTTTGGCCGACTTTGAGCGATTTTCGTCAGTATAGAGCCAAGTAAATGATTTTAGTCTTCGATAAAAAAAAAAAAAAATTAAAATAATACCAACACAATAAACGTTTGATTTTTCCAAAAATCGTCCTAATCGTCCTGGATACCAAAAAACAGATTCGGTTAATCGGCACAACCCCCCCCCCCCACCTCTCAAAAACGCTCTAGGTCTATAGAGCGACTAGTCTTTTTTTTTTTTTTCAAAAATGTTACATAAAAAAATCATGCTAGAAATTCAATTAACTATTACATATTTATTAATATTACGGGATGGAGAAATTATTTTCAATTTTATACCGAAAAACAAAATTAATTCAAATGTGTACTTGTTATGGTACTACTTTGACTTGACACAAATCACTTTTTTTTTTATTATTATTATTACAAATATAACGATATTTTTCCATTGCTTCGTTCTGATAGCCCTGTTTCCCATTTAATAATACTTCGACTTCGCAATAAGCGTGAATTACATTTATAAAAACACGTCGGCGTCGTCACTCGAAGTCGAAAAAGTCCTACGAGTAATTTTCATTACCTATCATCGTATCAAGTTGAAAATTACGATAACCTAACATTTTAAGGGAAAAAAATTCCACTAATAGTAATGATTAAATGATAAATCGACCACACATATTCAGACCGTCAGCTTTGCTAAGCGAATAACGTTCACATAATACGAATAACGAATACGTATATGATCAATAAATTGCAAATGAAACCTCATTAAGGTATTTTTTACACCAGAAGAAACCAAGTTGCCCGTTTTTGTCGGATGGATATAAAATATGGGTAACCGGTTAGCATATTTCGGATATAAAATCATGACTGACGATTGAAAAATTCATCTCGATCGTACCTTTGGCGTTTGTCATCTTTAATTAAATACATCTCCCCACTTGCTTCATATATATGTATATATATATTTTTTAAATAACTAGCACGAAAAAACAACGTTATATTAATTAATTAACGCTTGAAAAAAGCACGATTCAGACGCAGTAAATTTAATCCTCTTAAAAAACATCTATCTCTAATTTAATTCAACTCACGAATGTTATGGAAAAAAACAAAAAAAAAAAAAAAAAAAAAAAAAAAAAAAAAAAAAAAATGAAATTAATTTTCAAAGTCATCATTTCATTCATTCATCATCATGGTATTAAGTTGAAGGAAGAAATTTTACGATCGATTAAATAAGATTTGGAAGATAATAGGTATCATTGTATATACCTATCTACCTACCTACCTACGTAAATAAATAATATAATATGTACCTACATAATATGCTTTATTACATCAGTTTTTTTTTCTCATTTTATGAAAACATCTGGCTGCTTTGAAACAAAGTGTATAATATACGTAACGTACGAACAATGTTTGTAAAGAAGTATCCTACCTAATCAAATTTTAACGTCTTCACAAACTTACGAATGTAATTTTTTGTTCTAACAAATTCGTTGCAGTCGTAAATTAAATTTCTAAAGTCTACGTAAAGTTCTTTCTCAGCTATGATACAAAAATCACGTTATAACGAGATGGAAACATTAACAGCGTCACATATATATATTTTTTTTGTAACCATAATTTACAAAAATATTTTAAATTTGTTTTCAAGGTGATTCGAAAGTTCAAAAATGAAAAAAAAAACTCTTTATACGAGATAAAAACGAAAATTAAAAAAAAAAAAAATAATACTTTCGATAGACGCTTTAACACGGAAAAAAAAAATTTGTTCAACGTAAAACAGGTCGACGTATGCCACACAGTTTATGTAGTTTTGACGTGCCTCGGGAAATGAACATCACGAAGAAACCGAGAAGATGCCTATCAAGTTGCTTGAATTACTTCTTATCAAAACATCGTAAGTATTCGATGATTAATTATAATTTTTCTCGGCGCAAAGCCGTCAGCAGCGCGCGCTGGATGTTCAATTCTAAATGAATGGATAATTAAAAAAAATTAAGTATTTCAAATTTATAAATCTGTATTATATTCGTCGAGCAGCAAGAACGAAAGCGTTTTAAATTTATAATATGGAGAATAAAAAAATGCTGCTAAGCGGATATTTTTCTCCTCTTTATTATGGATCATTAGCTATGTACTCCATAATACTATAAATAGTCCTCGATGATTAGGTAATATCAAAAAACGTGAGAATTTCAAATAAGTATATGCGTACGCGTATTGAAACCCAACTAAATCATCCGAGTTGCCATACACAAATAAGCATAAAAGATATGAAAGGTTTTTTTTTGAAGAATTTGACCAAAGGCATATTCACATTCACGTTATGATGATGAAAAAAAAAAAAAAAAAAAAAAAAAAAATCACGAACGAATAAACACAAAAAACAAAACGGTTCTAATGCCATATACCTGAGTCTAATTATCGCAATTATCGTGCATATAAAGTACTCGCATATGCATTATACGAAAGCGATGATATCATTAGACTAAATGGCGTACAATGTATCATTGGAGAAAAATATTCACTATACTTTTTACGGTCAAAGAATGCGATAAAAATGAAATCATCTTACCGATTCGTTTGGGCGTTGAAACGATGGATTTTCTTAATTTTATATTTCCTTGCTTGATCGATTCCATAAGTCGTTCTCTTGGAGTTGACTGATGCATTCTAGGAGGCAATTGCCTTTCGGAAGCCTGCGAAAAAATTTTCCAATAAAAGCATTATGAATATTTTGCACGTTGGAGTGGTTATTGCGATAAATCATCGTTCGTATAAATCAAATATACCTACACCAAGAATACGACATAAATAAATAACCCGATTTACGATCGATTTTCCTTGCCATCACGTTTATTTTGTTATAAAACGTATACGTATGTGTACCTAGGTACAGTGTAACGATGAGAGTGTTACGATCTTAAATGCAAAGATCAGCATATTATGCATCTTTCGACTTGCGAATACGAATAATTTTTCATTTCTTAAAATACGCGAGTACGTTCAAGTACTGTACGTCGAATATGGGTAAAGTAATCGACAATGCAACGAATAAAAATTAGGTTATCGCCGTTGGAAAAATGCTTAAAATTATAACGAATAAGCACAGAGGTATCTTTTCAGACATGCACGAAGTCTGAACTCCTAATACGAATAAATGTTGTGAAAATAATTCGCGGTAATGTTTTGCTCAACATTCACGATCTACTTAATATATTCCATGTTTTAGTATATAAGTTTTATGGAAAAAAAAAAAAAAAAAAAAAGGTTGTTCTAAATTCTTATGAAAATTATATTCAAACGGGGTCGTATTTTAAAAATATACCTACGAACTGAGGAGGTAACTTTTAGCAGTTTAACGAATCGAAATATAGCGATGTGTAGTGTGCTTATTTATACCTACTTAAGTATTGGTGTTAGGTAGGTAGGTAGGTAAGTACCTACGTTGTTGTTATAGCGTAAAATCGATAAATTGCCTCGTAGCTGAAGTCTTGATTTTGCAGCGCGATAAATGCATATATACGAGAGAATAAAATCCCACAGGTACATAATTTTAATTTTACAAATACGTGTTACCTACTTCTATTCGAAGATGAATGAGAAAAATTATTCCAGCAGAGATCCATCGACGAGAATTTGTTTCAATTTTGTGCTTAAAATAAATGTATCGTAAATGTAAAAGATTAATAATCATTTTTGTACAATTTATCGTTCTAATTGCAAATACTGCATTTGAATTGGATTCTTCTCATTTTAAAGTTGTAACTGTTTTAGTAAACATTTTAATATGCTTTTATTTTCATAGTTGTTTCCATTGCAGTTATGTTACCATTGTTTTTACAGATAGACATATATAGGTAGATATAGGTAGTAGGGTGGGCTAGATTTTTTTTTTTTTTTTTTGGTAATTTGCCAGAGGGGAAGAAGGTGACAACAGTTGTAAAATGGTTTCAAAATGGTATGGTTAAAAAAACTTTCAACTCAACTTTCTCAACTTGCAAAACGGACTAAAAGTTCAAAAATTTTCAAAAAATTGGGGATTTTTTTTTGGCAAAAGTGGAATTTATAAATATATTACAATCGAAAGAAAAAAAGGTAGCCTGATTTTCGTGACGCATTCCAATCATGAGAATTGAAAAATAGCACTGAAGTTAGGAAGAGTTCAATGGAGCTGAAAAGTCAAAACTCCCAAAAAGGCACATTTAAGGTCTCTACTGAATGTGCATATCTAATTACAACATCCAAGTCCAATTTAGAAGGGGGTTATGCGAGGAACAAACCAAAAAAATCAGAAAAATCGACCAAAAAACTACATACCTACTCAAGGCTGCGAGGGGATGCAATAGGGATAAAAAGTTGAAACTTCGAAAAGGCGAATCTAGGATCCCTACTGAAAATACGTACCTAATTTCAAGTCCCTAGCTCAATTTGGAGGAGAGTTATGCGAGGGAGAAACTCAAAAAATAAGAAAAAACAACCAAAGAACCAGGTATTTCAGGCTGTAAAGGGGTGAAATGGGGATGAATAGTCGATAATTCCAAAAATCATAATTAGGGTCCCTACTAAATGTTCGTACTAAATTTCAACTTACTAGCTCTATTTGCAGGAAAGTTATGCGAGGAACAAAAATCAAAAAACTCAAAATTTAAAAAAACCCAACCAAAAATCCGCATTTTTGGGGCTGTGCAGCAGAAAAGTCTGGAGCGCTAAAAGGTACATCTAGAGCCTCGTACTGAATGTACATACCAAATTTCAACTTCCTAGTTCATTTTGGTGGGGGGATAGGGGAGGAACATCCCTTTTTCAAGGTCAAAAAGGAGAAAAATCCTCATACCTTCCGTCCTAACTGACCCAGGAGGTTAATTTTTGGATATGTTATACAACTTTGGATTCTCTATCAATTGACCCAAAAAGAACAATTTTTGCATTTTTGGTCCCTCGGTAATCCCACATTCCCCCAGTGGGGCTAAACTGAATTTTGATCCAAGGCCATCCCTACTTATATATATATATCTAATCCGCCGCCAAATGAACCGATGGACCCAATTGGAGGGATTTTGATCAGTATCAAGGAAAGTAAATGGTTTCAACGTTCGGGGGGAGGGAGGTATACGCATAACTCAAAGTAAAAAAAATTTAGGAACTTTCCCCTTTCAGGAAAAAATTTAAAATCGTAGATATGTAACATATTCATGTCAACATTTTAACATGAAGTACAAAAATCATTCACCATCTTTCATCGTGAGTTTAATTTTTAACAAATTTATTTTAAAATAGGTAGATAAAAAAATGATAATTTTATAGTGTCCCTGAAAAATCAGACACTGGAGTTAAAAACATAACATTATACGTTTTTTCAACAGGGCATTTCTCAAAAAAAATTTCGAAATTTTTCCAGAAATTCGTAAAAAAAAAAAAACGGTAAAACTACATTTTTTTTAAAAGTAGAAACGATAAAAATTTTCTACCCCTCAAAAGGGCAAAAGTGAGAGGAAAAGATCTTAAATGCACGATGGTAAGCATACTCGGTCTATTTTATTAAGAATTTACAAGAAAAAAAATTTAATGGTTCGAAAATATTCTTGAAAATCATCCATGGAAGATAAAATTAAAATACTGAGCTTAATCATCTAAACTTGATATCCTACATCCATTTCAGGAGATGGTTTCTCAAAAAAAAAAATCCTTCATAATTTTTCAAAAAATCGTGAAAAAAGACCTAATAATGAAAACTTGTCGCCAACGATCATTTTGAGTTCAAAAATATGTATAATAATTCTATTTTAGGAAACAATTAAAAAAAAATTTTCATTCCCAAAAATGTTGCAAAATTTTGATTTTGACCCCTCACAAAAATTTTAAGGGAGGAAATTTTGTGAAATTTTCAGCTTATTTCGAAACCTATCGTATCACCTATCAAAATGGGGTAAAATTTCGCGAGAAACCCAAAAATGTTGCAAAATTTTGATTTTGACCCCTTACAAAAATTTTAAGCGGGGAAAGTTGGTCAATTTTTGAACAAAACCGAAAATGACGATAAATTTTGATTTTGACCCTTTTTGATAAATTTTTAGGGGTGAAATTTTGTGAAATTTTCAGCTTATTTCGAAACCTATCGT
>FIZR01014663.1:0-23280 GCA_900060175.1 Ferrisia virgata | reverse complement strand
GTGACTTATTCAGTTAAATAAAAGTTTTATTCATAGTGTTGTAAATTTCTTAACATAGCTCTGCGTTTGTTGGTATTTAACCAGGACTGGCAAATATCTTTAGACGCAGCTCACCCTCACCATCATCCCCCATTCATAACATGAATTAATTATTTCGATACGATAATACCCAAGTACATCATACGTCGTATGTATATCTCTACGTACTTACAGAGGCAACTACGCATATAGAAAGAAAAAAGGACCTTTTTTTCTTTCATTCTTCGATACTTACGATACATTTCGTTTGTTGGCTTTTCTCTTACTTAGAATTGTAAATACCCGGTGCGCGTATAGTATAAAAATGAGAATACCCATACTGGTCGTAAAAGTCGACCATGATACGCGTATTATATACGTTCGGTATTCGCCAACGCCACGAAGTCTACCTTAAATATCTCTAGCGAAGCTAGCTCACTAAACAGGGAGGAAAAAAAATTCCCGTCCGGCACGATCGAGCCGACCAACCGTACAAAGAGAAGGTTTATAAAAAAAAAGGCGAATTAAAAACGTTCTTTAATTCAGTTTTCAATTGGCCTAGTTGACATCTTTAAAGCACTTTTTGGTTCAGTATCCTCAGCCTTATTGCCTTACAACGCCGCGCAAAGGTCTTTTTGAAATATAATTGAACCATTTCTTCGTTTCTTTTTCTCTTTCCCTTCTACTCTACGAATCCTTTGGCTGGCAATGCCAGCACTAAATTTCCAAACGTAGCCTATTCGATTGCTTCGAAAAAATAAGAGAAGACGAAGAGGAAAAATAGGGATCTTTTTATGTGTACGAGGATGCGGTCGTAAAATCAGCACATTTTTAACAATTCCCGTATACGCGATAGAGTAAGAAGAAGGCTCCTATCGCATACTACAACGTTTACCCCCCCCCCCTATAAACAAGTAATAGATTTACAGTCGTGCCCCTACTCGTTTCTTCCTGACGCGATACGAAACCAGGGTAACATATGCGATTACCGAGCGCGTAATCGTTCAAAATCCATCATATCGGTTCGCCGAATTTGACATTATTTCGCGCCGCGATACCGAAAAACGAGCAAAAATTATTCGTAAAACTAACCCAAAAATCTAAGCAATGACTAAGAATCACCTCCCATGAGAGAAATCAACCAAAAACAATTTCCTTTACGCTTCGATACTCACACTTTCACACAAACACACGCCCAATGCACCAAATATATACCGACGTTCGAATTAGATAGGGTTCTTGAAAAGGCGCGCGTACCATGCACCACATTCGGATAGATGGATGAGTGGAAAGGCTCACAGAGATGGCAAGTGGTGGGGTAAAAATTACACAAGCACGTACGTATAGCGCTGATAATGAAATAAATTCAACAGGGTGCGTGGGGGAATGTGTGTGTCTGTGTGAGTGGAACGATTTTGCACTTTTTTTAATTGAAACAATATATCAATTAGATACGCGTGCTGGGTCGAGTTGAGCCAACGATGACGACGAACGATGCTGACATGGCGTTTGTTAGTTGATGACCAAGTGAACGAAATAATTTTATATGAATGTAAAGAGGGAAATTTGACTCATGGTGAGCTAACGTGATATATCGACTACAGAATTTCATCAAGAAGTCGTCCTGTAATACTAGAAAAAGTGACATTTTTGAGACACGAATAAAGTTATTAGGCAAGTGATTGTCTCAGATATAGCTGAATTATGATTAAGATATACATCCTAATTCTAATAATACAAAAAAGTACACATATATACTGAAAAAAAAACATCGTTTTGCGATTCCTTTTTCGAATAAGTGGAGGGGAGGGGGAAAGGAAGGCGCAATGTAGCTGAACAGTTTACACTACCAAAAGGAACATCTAGGATCTTCAAAACCAACGCAACAAATTCAAACTAACAAACTATGCTAGGGGGGGGGGGGTTGATTTGCCAGGAATAAACTCAAAACACAAAACAACTTTATCAAGGTTGTCGTAGGTGCAATGGAGCTGAAAAACCGAGACCCTTGCCCCCAAAAAAGGCACATCTCAGATTCCAAAAAAAAAAACACACCCAAAATAGTGCAGTAAAATTGACAATATACCCGGATAAAATTGTTATGGGAGTTTTTTTTTTACCTTATCGCACTCGTGAAGATGCATCATTACTTATTAAACATTTTGGAAATCCTCAAAAATTCAGCTATTCCATATCACCTCCATATGCTTTTTGCGGGTCTCCGACTCCTCACAAGGACGTTATTGCAAAATCGCAAATAAGGTATCAAAAAGCATCGAAATTTCATAATGATATCGAACATTTATTCCAAAATATCAACACTTCTTTTCAACCATCAATGTTTGGGATTCAAGAGTTTGAAAAAAGAATTGTGATTCTCAAAAGAACACGATCAGTTACGATTGATGAATCAACAGCCGGCTAGAATTTTCACACTATCCAACGCAAGTTAGTCCCAAAGGTCTGAAAAGTCATCGCGGTAAAAATTTTGGCCACCTAATTCATCACTGAACCATCATATGATATAATTTATTTTAGCACAATATATGATAAATACATCTACATACTGAAGGTTACAGGAAGGGTGAGTAGAAAAGTGGGGGCCTAAAATTTTTACCGGTAACTTTTCAGACCTTGGAGACAAACTTGCACCGGATAGCTTAAAAATTCTACCCACTGGCCGATTCACAATTTTCAACTGATCGTGCTATTTGAGAAATCACAACTTATTACACTTTGAGACCCAAAAACTAGGGGTTTAAAGAAGCATCGAAAAGGAGGAAGGAGGACCAAATAGTAGGAATTTTTGAATATTTTGAATATTTTGAAAACCTTCCTTAATTAGAATTTTGTCCGGATCTACCTCTTTTTTCACGTTTTACTACTGCATCAAAAACCCACATTTTCGGAGCTGAAGGGAGTCGCAATGAAGGCGAAACGTTTAAATCCCCTCTCCCCCCGCACATCTGTGACCCATCAGGTCTACAAGAAGATAGGAAAGAAAAAAGCCTTTTTTCGAGATCATACACGGGGAAAATCCCCCATATTTCCCCTCCGAATCCACCCAGGAAACTGATTTTTATGTCTGCTGTACAATTCAGAAACCTTCGTCGATTGGTTGAAAAGGAAATATTTCTGCGGTTTTGATCCCCAAGCACCCTTTCCCATAATTTTGTCACGACCGAATTTCGACCCAAGGTCGCCCCCTACTCTTATATATCTAATCTGTCGCCGAACTGAACCTATTGACCGAATCGGTGCGATTTTGATCAGCATCGAGAACAGTAAATGATTTTAGACTGGGGGAGAGGAGAGAGGAGAGTGAAAATAAATTCCGTGACGTTACCAAAAATCGTCGTAATGGACTTCCACGACTCCAAAATGGGATTTCATTGATTATCCTCCCCACCCCCAATCACATGTAGGTCGATAGACTGTAATTGCCTGGTTTTAATTGACAATATGACACAGTAAATCAGGTTAAAAATTGAAGCTTTTGATGGGAAAATTATTTCTACCTACTGGAGACATTCTCAATTATTCTGGTATATTCTATGAAATATTTGAACAGTTGGACGAAATGACTGAGAGCAACAAAAAATTATCCAATGAACATGCTACCCATGTAAAATGAAATTCAAAGAGGATTCGAATTGTCAACTTTTACCAGAGCAAGAAACGAGAATCAGTTTTCTCAATTGTTCGATCTGATACGATTTTTTTTTGTGATTTTATAAGAAAAACAAAATCCAAAATAAAAAACAGACCCCCATATCTTGGTTTAGCGGCCCAAATAACTGCTATTCATAAATTTCACACGATACCGAAACATGCTGAAATTTGTCCACAAATTTTTTTCCGTAGTCTGGTGGTGTCATTTCGAGGATAACCTTTTACAGGTAACGTAGTGCTTTGCAATTTATACGTTTTGAGAATTTTCTGTCAAAACGGCTCAACTCTTGGAAACAGTTGGGCTTGAAATCAAACACAACAGAAATTCGAAGCAACAAAACCCTTCGGAATTAAAATAAAGAAAATTTGTTAAATAACCACATTTCTAAACTACTCATCACATAGCAAATTGAAAATATACTTTTTAAACACCCTATAAAAACTCGACCAAACCAACAAGTAGGTGTACCTACGTTAGACCTCTCAACATATTAAAACTAAAAAAAAAAAAAAAAAAAAAAAAAAAAAAAAAAAAAAAAAAAAAAAAATAGCACATTGTAAAAATTCTCATACAATAGAACTTCATTTTCTTCCACCTATGTAGAGTTTCACCATTTAACGTAGGTCTCTCACTAGGTAGGTACTTTTATATTGTGCACGCGTGTTGCATACTCTTAAATTAATTACGTCGTCTGGTGAAAAAGGAGCGTTCTAGTGGATGATGAGAGGGTTCGGGGATCATGCAAATTGCACCATTATCAAGTCTACTGTTCGTTGTCGTATACGCATCGCATACGTACGTAGAAATGAAACGATAAAAAATTACTGCACTTATTCCAACAGTTACCTATAAAATTAAGGTGCAGTGGGGGATGTAAGGAGAGTATATGCACGTTTATGACAGCATGTTAAGTAAAACCAATTCGTTTGTTAATTGGATTTTTATCAGTCAGACCATGCGGATTCTGCTATTTAGTATCAAACTATGAAGTCTGGTACTGGGCATAATCTACATAATTTCACTTTTCATTCACACTCCGAGTAGATTGGGTCATTATTTTGAGCTACTTAATGGCTTACATTAGTGTTCATTCTGTAAGGCTCAAGTATTTATTAGCGTATTGATCCATTCGAATAAATATTTTTCGTATTTATCACGTACATTTTATGTATTCAAAGAGCTCCCCTTTGCCTCCTCCTCGGCTTGCGTAACTTCACATTACAAATGAACGCTATTATCATTACTACATTCGCAAATATACGTGATTCTGGAGAGCCTCTGAAAAAAGGCGAAATAATCTCAGTGCTCTTTTTCTCTCACTCAGCTTCCTATTTATATGATAACCGGTGTGCGCTATTAAAAATCCAAAGACGTCAAAAGGTATGCTAATGAGCCGATATCGATTGCTTGTCGAGCTCACCGCAGCACCTACACACGCCGACTATATCGATATCTTAGGTTAAATAATTTATCGATTTAAGGCACGCTATCATGATGTTTTTATTGTCCGATGGTGTGCTTAACTAAACAGGGACATACAACAAATGTACCATACGAAAGTATTCGAGTCGCCTGCTAAACGTAATTTTCCTTTCACGAGCCATCATTTACTTCCACTATATAGCCTATATACGTAGATATTTATGACACAGTACATCCTATGGTTACAGAGGGAGCGGGATAAAAAAGAGGCTGCCGTTTTCACACACTCGAGCTACACAAGATACCGAGATATAAAGTCATTTAAAACCCATTCTACACAATTGCTTTTCATCGATGGTATTCAAAAAGCTGCACTATTTACACTATTAAAGGTCGCGATGTCGAACAAAAGAATAAAAGCGTTTTGCACAAATTGTCAAAACACCTTTTTTTTTTTTTCATCCTTTCATACTCCCAACGGAATTGGCACGTCGTTGTTACAGAGCTCAAACCCGACGACAACGAGAAAATGGTCGTTGTAACAGCAGGAAAAACCAAATACACTAGTGTTTATTTGTAATACCTACATTCAAATTCTCTAGTTGCTACCGAACGATGCTAACAAAGTTGAGGGGGGGGGGGCCACAGGAGAGGAGAAAAGGCAAACCTTGCGAAAACTCAATAATTTTTATTTGATTTCGACTTATCGTTTTCTTCTTACTTGAATTCACCCTCTACGTAGGTAACTTATTTGTACCAAACAACTGGAGGAAAATCTTTTCCTCCTAATCTAATATATCGATGTAAAAATAACATTTCACACAGTTGAATTTGAAATTTCCATAAAGCAAGTGAGTGCGAAAACGAAAGTCGAAAACTCCAAAAATAAAAAAAAGAAGCGTTTCTTATCTACCTAGCATCTGATTCGGTGCCCAAATACCAAAATCTGGTTGTAAGTAACTATTCTGCTACGTACTTATTTCTAGGTAAACAGGGGATGTAAGCCGATTCGACAGTGAATGTAGAGCATCATGTGGATTACCAGTCAATCTTTTCATTTTTGCAGGCATCAATGTGACATTACGATGCATTCGTTATTGTCGGATTAAACGAATTGAAAAGATCAAGTCGATCAAATCATCACGTGAATTATGCTACTCTAAACTGGTTCGAGGTACCTTAACTTATACACCTTCATTGTTTCTATAATTTAAAAAATCAATCGATTGTACATGAACATTGTAACCAAATTAAGACTTGACCTTCCTACAGAGCCAGCCATTTTGCTAATAAGCAATATTTTTGATAAAGCAGTGTTGAAGGTAAAAAAATTCATTTCAGCACTACCTCACTCACAGGCATGCTTTTGAATAGATCCAACTTGGGAGTGATTTGTAGAGGTTTGGAGAATTCGAAAATTCATCTGCTACATATTCGTCATTGCATATGCATAAATGTTTCATAAAATCGAGTACCAGGGCTGGCATGATTTCGGTTTTATTGGAAAGGTGCAAAAAGTGAGATCACAATTGTTGCGAGATGACCTCAAAGTAATATAGAAAAAAATTTCAGCACCCTAACAAAAATTAAAAAACTTGCAAAACTCACTTCAAGTTCAAAAGTTTTTAAAAAATCAAACAAATTTTCATTAATTTATAAAAAAAATTGAAAATATTATGCATGATTGAACCCAAAAGGATAGTTAGGAACAAGTTTACATCGAGGTTTTTTTAAAATGTTCAATTTCGCGTTCATTTATGATTTCCTGAAAAATCACGAAGGAATTTTTTTCGAGAAAAGATCCATTGAAATGGATGCAGGACATAAATTTTACACGATTATGCGCAATATTTCAATTTTATCCTCCACAGACGATTTTTCAAGGTTACTCAGAAAAGGTTTTTTCCACGTATTGCGAAATGAATTTGTTTAAAATCTGAGCGAATGATTTTTCGAAAAAAAAATTCATCACAAGGGATACATTTCATCCATTTTAGGCTCTCAAAAGTAATTTATATTATTTTCTTTTGTTTGATAAAACATTTATACAGTATTCTTGTGTGCTGGAATATCAATTTAGAACCTCTGAAAAAGAGCAAAAGTGGGGAAAACAGATCATGAACGGTCAAAGGTAAGCGTCGTACAAGGTTCATTTTATTACGAATTTATCAGGGAAAAAATGCTGAAAATCATTCGGTAAGCTCTCCTGAAATATCGTACATGGAGGGTAAAATTGAAATAATGCGCTTTATCATCCAAGAGTGAGATCCTTCATCCATTTTAGAAAAGGAAGTATACAAAATAAATTTCCTTCGTAAATTTTTCAGAAAATTGCAAAAAAACGCAAAAATTGTCATATCTTTTAAAGGGGTAATGATGAAAACTTGTCACCAATGATATTTTTGAGCTAAAATATGCATAAAAAATTCATCGATTTTTTGGAAATTTTCAAACTTTGAGTGAGTTTTGCTAATCAAAAAAAAATGAGATAGGGAGCTGGAATTTATATAAACATTCTTTCCAGGATCGAGGTCGTTTTGCAAAAATTGTGACCTCCCTTCACCACCCTTTGATAGTGGATTACAAAAAAAAGTAAAATGCGGAGCCATCCGAGACAATGAGCTGATTTTTTTTAAATCTGTAAATGGCGGGGTCATAATAGTTGAACTAAAAATCTTTTCCTTAAGCATACCTTTAAAGCCGTTTACTAAACTTCACACAACTTACAAAAACAACAGAAGAAATACATTCTGAAAGTAACATACATCCATCTAAAAATTCCACATTGCTGCATAAACAAAGCGATGAGTTAACACCGTATAAGAAAGCAACAAAACTGTATCAAGAACATTGTGAACACCTATGAGAAACATTAGAAAAACCAAAAATAATTCTGAATAGGCAAAGGTAGACGGTAGTGATTACTATTCAGTCGAAGCTCTGAAAAACCACATCTAGAATCTTTAACAAACCTGAATCCTTAATTTGAAACTCTACGCCTAATTTTAAAAGAAGATATACGAAGAGCTGAACAAAAAAATTGCAAAAATAACTATAAAAACTACTTTCCCAGCGCTATGAGGAAACAATGGAATTGATAAATCGCAACCCTCAAAGGTAAATCTAGAGTACCTACAAAACCTAAGGATACATGCAGGTTTTCAAGGCCTGAAAAAGGAAAACCCCTCATACCCCACATAGAATTTCCCTATCGACTGACACACAGAGCAAACAATTTTGACAATTTGCGCCCCCTTAGCATTCCATCTGCGGCCATCCCCGCTCAATTTACCAATCCAAGATCTAATTTGGAGATGGGGGAGAACAGGAGGCATTAATGATTTCAGTTTGCATCTCAGTCAAATGGATTCAATTTGCCCACCCTCTCTCCATCCACAAATCGAACTATCCTTTATCAAGTAAAAAACAATATTTTTCCAACATTTCAGTATATTTTTTTGCACGAAATACTCATTTTTCTTTTCACAATAAGTGAAATTTATCCATTATGTGCACAATCAAGTTCATGGACCACAATGTGATCCAACAAGCTTCAAAATCTACAGTTATCAGATACTTGTTTATTTTTTCGTAGTTGTATGAAGAATACTTAGAAACGTGTTCATTGAACAACCAGCATTGCCATTGCTTGGATTTCACAATTTTATCAATGCATTTGGCTAAATAAGATATACAAAGGTTAAAACGTGTGGTTTGGCGTTGTCTCAAGTTGAACAGTACTACAGGAAGGTAGCTAAGTAACCCAAGCATAAGGTAGGTCTCCGGTACACATATTCAGATTTTGTTATCGATCAGGAGACCTGGAAGATCCAAGGCACGAAAACATTAGTTTTATGGTACAAGCTAAAAAACTTTTCTACATTACGACCTATGTACCCCGAAAACCTCAACCATAAAATATTATACCACCAGTCGTACCCTTCGTTCGCAGATATTCAGCTCTGAATACCTAGCGGTGCAGAGAAATGGTATAAAATACAAAAAAATATCAGACAAGACAAGACAGACAACTGAAGCATGAAGACTGAAGAGAAATAGATGTGAAAACAACTCACCGCTAAAAATGATAAATTACTAGTTATACACAGTTTACGTGCCAAGTTTACATAAATGATTTAATTCGAAAACGAAAACGAAAAAGAGCAGAAAAAAGTATGCCAGAAAGAGACCCATAGATGGAAGCGAAACCTAGCATCCACGTAAAAACACAACATCCAACAACGGTGAACTTTTCGTTTATATTTTTTTCCAAACGCTAAATGACGAGGGTTAGAGAGAGAGACGGAGGGGCAAAAAAGTGAGAATATTTTGCTAATTTTTTTCAGTCTCTCTTCGCGAAGAGCCTGCGACGACTCGGTGGCAATTGAAGAGTAAATTTATCACGGAAAATATTATTTTTAAGAGGAAAGCAATGAAAAAAGTTTTTAAAAGTTGATTCAACTTTTCGAATATAAACAACACAAGCGACGGTATTGTTTTTTCGTTTAAATGCCGATACCTCCCCTCTCGTTGCTCTCCATTCAAACCGAATGAAAATCGCTATTACCAACGCGAGTCGAGCTCTCTCCTCATCGATACGACGACCACGGTGCACAAGCCTACAAAATTCGAAATTCGAATCCAGAGACATCCAAGTTTATTATTTTTGTTATAAGCGTTTTCTGGCTGCTTTTTCAATGTGCGTGGTGTTACGCGTCGTTCTCCGTCCTTTTTTTTTTTTTTTTCGGCTCACTTATTGCCCCCGTATTGGGATGGGGAAAAAAAACTGTGCCAAATAGGTTTTTAAAAAGGGTTCTCATTTCACTCCTCGCTTCCCCCTTGCCCATTTGCCGACTCGTGTCCTAGTGTACGTACGTATATTTGTACACGTACGCGAAATGTCGACGAATTTTATTACACGTACACAAATACACTTATACGAGCGAGCAATATTGTAATATATTATTGTATTTGTACGTACGTAGTACGCGGTACCGATATATATATTATTAGTAAGTGGTTTTTTTATTTCACTTTTTTCCTTCTTTTTTTTTCCTCCTAATTTGAACGAATTGTACGCGCGGTTCGGTTCAATATACCGGGCTTATTTGCTTATTTTTCCCAATATCGAAATGTACGTCGTAGTTAATGGATAATGAGATACGAACGATACACGGAAGGGGATACAGGAAGAAAAAGGGAGCGGGGTTAATCGTACGCGCTGTCATAATATGTAGATTAATCGTCGAGTATTTTTTTGCTTAATCATCGGAATATAATCGATTTTAATAGAAATCAATTGAAACCAAAAGATACGCGAACAAAGCAGTATTGTGGAGGTCTAATTATATTCGGTGGCTGCTCATCGGTTGAAAATATTCGAATGTAATATGTACCTACCTACATATATACCTATGACCAATCTATATTCATAAATTTTTTGAAATATATTACGCACCAACTATTTTCATTAAATTGTATTCTATTGTATACGGCGGAGATCACGTCGAAATGGAAATAAAACATACACGATGGCTAATAAAGAAAGCGCACACACGTTGGAGGGGTTCGAATTGAAATTAGTACTCGATATTGATACATAATCGAATTAGATCGAAGATGGAGTTTCAATTCATTCCTTATTTGTGACTTCTATGAAATCAAGTGTTAGTCCTCCAGGCAGCAATTGTAATTAAAAATTAGGCGAGTACTATTCTCATCATTGTGCATGTAAGTAAATCATCGTTGAACAAATTTTGAGATATGTGAAAAATTCTTCATTTTTTCAAACCAAATTTTCCCTACTATACAGTCATTGACGTATGAAAAGTGCAGAAGAGGTGTGGGAAGGGGAAAGGGAAGAGCAAAATTCAATTGAGTTAGCGGTGCGTTTCACCATTTACTGATTGGAATTGGCGAAACGCTTTTAACCATTTTGCGTCTCATGCTGAACGTTTCAAACAGAATAAAATCCAGAAACGCATACAAGGTGTCCCGAAAACTGCAAAACGGACATTAATTTTCAAAAAAATTACATATTAGAAAGGGTGCATTGTGATTTGATACCTTGAAAGTGCACATGATAATGGGTCTTCTCAATTTTTGAAACCGGTTCAGTAGTTCGCAACCGGTTATCAAAAACTCCTGCAAAACTGAAGCAACTAAAAAATTTTCAGCAGAACATTGTAGAACTTTGAAAGCTTATTATTTATCATTATACAACTTTTTCGCAAAAAAATAGCACTATTCAACGTAGCATTTCCAAATACTTTACTCAAGAAGTTACTTTTAAAAATAAATTTCAGGGCAGTTATGTTTCGGGTTCAGATTCACTTGTTCATACATAATTTTATTCATGCTTTCGGTAAAAGTGAATGCATTAAAATACAAATATTAATATTTGTATACAAAGCACAGAAGAGGAAGATTCTAAAATACGGGATGCTTTGAAAAAAAAAGTTGGAAAAGTTAGCTGATTCCGCTGAAGTGGAAGATACAGATTAAATCCCTTCCCCCCCCCCCATTTTGGTCTATCCACAAAAGCGTTTTTTAATTAACGCTTGCTTATTGTTCAACATTTGAAAAAATCAACCTCCACAGGCCAATCTCCATCCCATGATGTGTTTTTCGAGCGACCAGTCGTCCTTGTACATGCTTCCAGGACTCGTAAAAATTGTTTACCGTTGAATGATTGGAGCTTGTCGCTAGAAAAACTCGAACAAATTTCAACCCAGTTTAATTTCTGTGCAATTAATCTTTTTCGAACGGTAAACTCTTAAAAACATTGGTAAATAACCATCAAATGGTAAAACTCAGCAGCATTCGTGCCATTGTCACAATAAAATCAATATCTAACGATATTTTTAATACTTTAATTCAATTTTCACTCAATTTTCAACATTTTCCCGTCACTTCAGACCAATTTACTGCATTTTCATCTGATGATCGTCAAAATTTTACGAATATGTAATGATTTGAAACGATTTTTTTCAAGAAAAACCGGATGGAAAACAGATTTTGCGAGTTTTTCAAGTTTTTCCATGATTCTTTATGTTTAAAATTTCTAAAATACACATCGCTTTGTACATCAGGACGGGATACAAACATTTCATAATTGAACATTACTTCATCGCATTTTGCACGTGAAAAAACGAAAAAATCATTCAAAATATCATTCAACAGCATTAGAAAATCGAAATATAGGCGAAAAAATTCTACAACGATCAACGATCAATAATCATTCACAGGGTGTAAGACAAAATCTTGAAACCAGAAAGCTAAAATACTGCTCGAAGAACTAAAACTATCCAACAGTACAGAGACTGACTGAAACAAAGGTACATATAATCGTAGCATTGAGACTATTTTCAAAAAAGTCAAATGTTCATGCTTTCAATTTATCCTACTCGTATGCTCATTCCTTCGACTAAAATCATTTCATCGGTTCGACACATACCAAACTCGCTCAATAAGCGAAAGTGGCCTCGGGTAAAAATTCAGCAACGTCCAAAATTTATAATGATTGATCCTCATCAAAAAAAATCAATAAAAAACCAAAAGTTGAATAACTGATTCAAAACTCGGTTTCTTATTTTCATCAGGAAGCAAAATGTACAAGGTTTCCCCCATTTCATCCTGAAAAAGAAGTTTCTTGAACGTGTAGCTCACCTCAAAATTACGCTGCTGGGCTTAGGTATGGCATGTGGATCTACTTTGAGATCACCGATGGGGTTTTCAAGCATTTCAACCTTCCATCTTTGCATCTTTTTTTACAATTTCAAAAAAAAATCAATTTATCGGCAGGTTTACGATTTTAATTCGTGTTCACCTTCTCCCTCTTGCTTCCGAAGCTCCCAAAATTTGAGCTATATTAACAAAGTTGGGAAAATAGATGAACTAGCTGTCATCATAGGTGCACTTTGGAACCTTAACTATTACCTCGAAATTAACACCCCCCCCCCATGTCCTTTTCTACACCATAATTATCATAGTTGACTTAGCCTAATGGGTCTTTCAAAATCACTTTTATACTTTTATTTCATTTCTTCTCGACGATACAGCGATACCACCAGTTAACACATCCCCTTCTCCTCTCATTTGGCTACATTTTCGAATTCAATTCTTTTTCAAATCATTTATTCTGTTTCCACTTTTACTTCATACTATTTATACAAGAATACGTGCCTCAATGTATTCATCGGTTAAAAGTCGATTTTCAAAAAGTAGAAAAATTTTCCTTATTAATTCATTTCTAAAAGAAAAGAAAAAAACTAAAATAAAATAACAAATGAAAAAAGATATTCGCTACTTTTTCGCCAACATTTCGTCGAATATTATAATTTGAAAACTGAAAAACAACTCCTGGCAAGAGAAACTTATTCGACGAGAAACAATAATCACACTGGCTCGGCAGCTCGAAATTCAAACTAGCGTGAAACGACGACGACGACGATGACCTAAAAAGTATAGAACACAGGAAAAAGACCCGCAGAAAAAAAATGAAAGAAAAACACACTGATACGCGAGAACCAAGACACAAACATCGTATAAAATACATATCAACAATTGCAAAACCTTATTCTCTCTGCAGTGTTTTTTTCTCTCGTCACCCTTCTATATACTTATACTCGTAGTAGGTAGGTAGGTAGGTCATTCGGATATTTATTCTTTCTAAGAATTCGTCGTTATCGAAACCAAATGAGAAAAATAAGACACTATGACGATATCGAAACGATACCATAAGGACTCCCAATACCAGTACACAACTAAACACTATTCACGACAACAACAATAACAACAACGATGACGATAGCTTATTTGACAGAAAATATTCATACCATATAGACTCTTCTTTTGCTATGTATAGTATTTCTTCAACGATGTTTGCCCCCGTTACATGAAAAAAAAAAGAAAGAAAAAAGGAAAAAAAAGAGAAAAGAACTAGGTAAACAATAAACTGTATCGCTGCGAACTGTGGAGGGAGGGTACACGCAGAGAGGATAAATTCTATCGTTTTTCATTTCGTGGAAAGCTACACTGTTCAGTGTTCACGTAGCATAGGTTCAAACGTAAAATAAAATGAGAAAGAAAACACCAACATGTAATAATCTTATACCCCTTCACCTCTTCCCATAGTTCATCTCATCATGTAGTGTTGTCTTCCAGTAACTCAGATAGATATCCTTGTACAACAAACACTTTTTTTATTGGTTTCTTCTTCTGGTTCTCGGAACGATGAAAACGAATATGCATATATTGTCGACGACAAAATGCAAACAACCAACGCTGTATAAACCTTATATTATCGTAGACGGGTATACGATATTCCTTTACACGAAGCGATGGCACCACACGTTGGTGTCTTTTCGCCTTACGTACACATCGAAGCGCAAGTACGAAAAGCGAATAACGAAAATATGCTTGAAAATTAATACTAGAATCGTCATCTTCGCCGCCACCACCGACAACAACAAGTTGCACTTGCATAATGCTAAAAAAAAAAAAAAAAAATACAGCCAAAAAGGGGCCCAATTTTTACACACAGCAACGAGTCGATTAACATGTAAATGCATAATACATCCAAATGAGAAAGCCGAAAGCCGCATAAAAAGCACACAGATGTTCGAAAGACTTCGCAACTCTAATTTCACTACGCAGAATTTAGCAAAACAACAAAAACACTCATATCGAAGCCACCACTACCCTCGTTTTATAACCACTTTTTCGATGAAAATTTTCCCTCCATATACATACAAAACTGCAACCGAGAAAGTTACCTGTATTTATCGGCGCGTAAATTTTATTCTCTTAGCACAAGAAAGAAGACAAAGGGGAAAAAACCAACCAAGGTAGCGTAAAAGAAAAACTCCAAATACTGCAAAGATAACGCACCACGCTAAATATCAAATTACACGCCAAAGATCAAAAGAGAAAAATAAGAAGGAAGCAACGTGAATAAAAAATGAACCCGAAACTGTAACATAGAACGGCGGGGAAAGGGGGTAAAACGATGTTAGACATACATTAGTAGAATACCATGGTGTCCGTTTCCTACTATCGAAGACAGGTATTTGATAAACTACCATACACAGGTGATGACATAAGTTACACGTACGGGGGGAAAAAACAGTCCCAAACAATAAAAAGGATAGATTTTTATCGAAGTTTTGCACTTCTGACGAACGAAGAGGACGACGACAACAACAACAACGACCAAAATACATCAGTCAATGTTGAAAAAAAAAGAAAAAAAAAACAGGCACGCATTAGAAAACCCGTCACTCAAATAAAGGTTCCTCTACGTACAGAGCAGGGTACGAAAATACTCGGCCGTCGGTGAACGAATGGTAAGGAGAGATTTTATTGTCATTTAGAAGCACACGACCATTATTATGGTCCGAGAGCCTCGCTAGGCAGAAACCGAAAACAACAACATGATCGTAGATAAAGAGCAGTGTTGCATAGCATCCTCTTCTGGCCATCGTTGCGCGAATCGTTTTGTTTTACAAACGTGTGCCCTTCTTATCTGCCATTTGTTATCTGAGTCGAGCGATTTTTTTTTCCTCGTGTAATGCGTTCCGTGGCCCGGCAAAGAAGCCGACTTTACCCAAAGATGGCAGTAATTCGAGATTTGTGTACCGTTATTATGTGAGCGTACCCTTAGTTATTATTCGAAGGTAGGTACGTGCAGTTGACTACCAGTAGGTACATGATTGTAGTGGTATTATCTGAACACGATTTTGTACTACGACGAGCCAATGACGATAAAATTTGTACACGGACTATTGCCCTTGTCGAGGTCCGCATCAGGTACCAAAATAGGGGAGCACACGAAGTGTTGAGAGCAAGAGGAAAAAAACAACCTATATTCGATAATTTGTACCAAACGTCGATTTGATAGGGCAAAAATATGGTATCACCATCAACTGTGTGTTTCAAATCTAAGTCCAAGCATAACTAGTCCTTGGAAAGTCATTTGTATTGCATTCTTCCTCCCCCCCCACGCTGCGGGTCGTTTTATTTTGAAAAATACGCGTTTCTGAAGTTTTGTATTTTTACTCGAATATTATAGTAAATCATTTTCATATATTTTTCATTTTTTCTTTTTTTTTTTTCAAATGGAAACTTACTGCAGCACAATAATTGCGAAACGGCGCCAAATAAACGCAGTGAAAATTTCAGTTACCCCCCCCCCTCCCCCCTCGAAGTCATAGAAATTTCACTCCAACATTAAATTGCTCCAAATTTAAAACAAAGAATATTCAGCCTTTTCCACAATTAAGAAACAGCTGTATTGCAAATATTTTAAAAATGACTGGCTTGAAAAATGCAGAGTATGAGAATTTTAGAATCTTGAGCCGTACTGGGGGTCCTGAAAATCATTGTTGTCAATGTCAGATATTGATTTCTTCCCCCCCCCCCTCCACCGGAAAAATTCATCTGTTCAGCTCGTCAATGGCCAAAAATCGTAAAAATCTGGTCAATAGACTCAAATTGATAAAGGATAAAATGCATACGAGGGGGTTCAAATTTGGAGAAGGGGATGTTGTGGGTGCAAAAATTGCGAAAGTCCCTCGTTTCTGAGCCAATTGAAAGATAACCAGAAAATGCAAAATAAATTCAAAGATAAGTTGCCAAGGTCAATTATGAAGGGAGGTATGGAGGGGTTTTCCTCTTTTTGACCTGGAAAAAAGACCATTACTCACATATTTCGCCTCTCAACTGAGCTGAGGTGTTGAAAAATCTGGGTGTTTTTTCTGTAAGTAACAGTCATAATTGCCTTCAGCATTTACATAAAAGGTGGGTTAAAATTCATCCTTACAGCTAATCATACTGTATTGGCTAGTTTTCAACCAATACAGCTGGAAAATTCATTAAGAGAATAACGAAATTACGAGTACGTAGTCTACCAACATTCATTGCAGCTGACATGCATTCATCTTAGTAGCGACCCTGGAAATACCATCAGAGTTTCAACTTATAAGCCAACTGCTTCCCTCTCCCTCAGAGCGCCAAAAATAAAGTTGTTTGATCTCTTTTTCTTATTTATGGAATTTAACAAATTGAGCTGGTGAGCTGAAATTTGATACATGAATTTTTAGCAGTGATCCTAGATGGGTGCTTTGGAATTTAAATTTTTCATTCTCATTGCAACTCCTTACAACTTTTTAAAAGTATTTTTACCAACCCAGTAGTGCTTTGTACTTTCCAAAGTCACGGAAATGTCTTTACCAGCATAATTTTGCTCGAAATTGAGCTAAGGGGCGGGGTTGAAATTTATTATACAGGTTTACTGGGGTGGGGTATGTGCGTGTCTTAGATGTGTCCAACGGCAATTTGAGCTATTCTCTTGAATGCCTATTTGAACTCATACCAGTGTTTATGTAAAAACATCCCAAAGAGTTACATTGCATATTCCATAGACAATGTATTGTCTTTACTAACAAAAATTAGGTTCAAAAAGCAACGCATTGCGATACCCCTCACCCGTATACCAACCAATTCTTTGAAATAAAAATCGATAAGCATTGAAAAAAAAGTTGAGGACATGTCTCATGAAATGAGCCAACTGTCAATATTTCAACTCATTTACCAAACTTGGTCATCGAAAAATGCCTTATGCTATAACAGGACATCGACAATTACACTGTGATATTGACTTCGGGTTAGACGAACACATATCAGTGCTATATAATGTCTTATCATCGCGATTGTCCAGGGGAATTGGATCCACGAAGCAACGCTCTCATCGCTAGCCGGATCTTTACAATCCTGAGTTCAGAAAAGCGCTGCCTTCAGTCACTCCAACAATCATAGCCCTTTGATACCGATGACAGATACTGCGAATGTCTATTCAGGCAACGCTCGGTACATATCTAGTAAATACGGTAAATACATTCGTATCAAAATTAGCTGTGGCTAAAACCTGCCACATCACCGAGCGTTCTACATCAAGCCTACATGAAGTGATTTCAACAAGTACTTGCACCAGGGGAGGGGTATGGAGGAAAAAATGCGATAAAACCCAAAAAATTTACAAAATAAGAACATTTTGTTAAGCCTCCAGATAGGAGAGCTGAGAATGAAAAATCACTTCCAATAAGCCAAATAGGTTATAATATCGATTATCTCTCCATTCAGTACAACAACTTCTTTAAAGAGGAGAACATTTCTCAAAATTCCGAGCGAATTACAAACGTTGTGGTAAAATTAATTACCGATCAAAAAAATGTAACCATCGAAATTAAAACGCAGTCAGCGCAATAGAACTGGTCACACTGCGAAGGTACGTACTCCATTTATATATTAAATAAAATTAAACAACTTCCAAGAATTAACAGAGCATACAGACAGGAGAGTAAGCGAACCAATAGTATTTTCGAGCTCAGAAATGAAAAAAATTCATCTCTGCAGATGGTCTTTTTTCAAGGTTGAAAATCATTTCAATACATAGGACCATTTCGGGTGAAATTTATGTCGAATTTTATCCCAATTTCAAACTACATTGAAAACCCACAACGTAGTACTTTCTACGAGCGGAAGACTGAAATTTTTACCACGTTCAATTTAATACCGATTCGCGACTATTGTGACTTATTACGTTTTGATCACTGATAACTGTTCACTAATAATAGTAATGGCAGCACTTCTCACATATCAATCCAACTGGCATACACTCAGATGGGTGCCACTGAGAAAATTGTAGAATGAAATAAAGACTTACGCACACCGAAGCATCCATCACAATATTATACATAAAATAAAGGTACTTACATTCAGGTGACCTAAATTCTCCCCAGTAATAATACTTCACTCTTTTCATACCATTATAGGTATACTACACCCCTTCACACCTATCCAATACCCATATATAATTTTTATTATCTACAACCCCACGAACGATAGATAAAATACGAATAAGTAAGTATAACAAAAGTCAAAGTCCATCGCATGATTACGAAAAAAAAAAAAAAAAGGGTTATTACTTAGTTGAATATACTCGTAAGTACACAGATGCCATGCTGAACGGGTATCAATATGGGTTACCGGTGGATTGAGTACAGTGGACAGCGAGGGACACATGGCGTGGCAATGTAAAGTTAGATGATTTAATAAATTATAGATACGAAAACACCTACTTCTTAGCTTATATGTACGGTACGTACTCTGTAGGTATGTATTGAACATTAACACATACTTTGAAGTGAGTACAGTGTAATACCTACAATACGAACGAAGCTCTTGTACACGCCAACGCGTGCAATTACAAAAATGGTCATTGTTAGGTCGATGGGTCATTTAATACGATGACGACCGAGCATACTGTATCATGTAGGTACTATGCGTATATAAAGGATCGCACCAGATTTACCTTATAAACGTAATAATACAGCTCGTGTTTCTAAACACCGAGGGCTGAGGCAATTAAGATAATTGACCAGGATACACTAGCCGACGATCAATTGATTCATGTTGTATAGAATGTGTGGTATGTAAAGTGTACGGAAAGAATGATTTAGAAATAACCAAGTGTACCGAAGTGAAAATTAAACACATGGCAAAATGAGGTAGAGTCTCGGACCGATAACAATTAGAACATCGCAACTTCTATTACCAGCTCAACACCAGTTACCTTTCACAATATATCTCAAAATTAAAATGTGTAAAAAATTAAGTGAGGACGTCTCACGTCCACAAAAAGTTCAATACGAAAAAGTTATCTCGAAATTATTCGTTTTTTCACTTCGAAAAAATCCATCATACGCGTATACGATTCTTTTCTTCATAAATAGGAGTTTCTTTCACTTCTGAAAAGCAACATAAAATTTCCAAAACTTTTTTAGTCTTAGCGATCCAAATTTTTATCACTTTTTTATGTCATTTTGTCGCCTTTTTTTTCACTGCTCCCTCTCCTTATCACTATAACTGAAAAGTTCTGATATTCAACACCTTTGAGGGTGCTGTTTCGTCCTTCGTATTCTGTTTTCTGTAAGAGACCGAAAACAAATTCAGTTCGATTGCTACAAAAATGTTTCAATTCTCAACTGATTTTTTGGGCGATGGAAGGGAAAGGAGGGTACTTCAAAAGTCGAATCAGTAATACCAAATATTTACCACTTCCATTTAAGATCATTTCGCAATTTTTTTGGCTGCCTTTGTAGGTAGGTAGGCAGGGCACCTACCTACCTGTCCGCCGAGATACGAAAACACGGATCGTCTCTACGCTGAGCGCGTTGTCGAAAAAGATAAGTAGAGACGATCCGTGTACTCGAGATGCACTATGTTTTTAGTTTTTATGTCCATGTGTAGCATTGGTTTTTCTTTCTTTCTTTTCGCTAATATAATATCATCTTCTGTAAAAATATTTTTTTTGTTTTTCGTGTTACTACTTGTCATGTATATCATGAGCTATTAATCTAAAAAAGGTATGTCCGGTACGTAGGTTATTCTCCCCATAGGTCTCCACCCCCTTTTTTTTAAATGTTTTTTATTTAATTATGCTTTAAATTGTGCATGATGTTCTGTCAAATGGGTAGCCGGGAGGTTTCACCCCTTTTTAGACTGAGTATCCGGAGGGTAGGATGGGCATTTTGGAGTAGGCCCGAGTCAGGTGGGTCCAAAACGGCCCTCTGACACTACACCCTCTCCAACTTATGAAAAAAACCTAAAATTAATACGTCCTACTTCATATCTATAGATGAGAATCAACATTCTGATAACCATAGCCATGGTACAAATGATGAATCCGATGTACCAAATTTGTAATGAATTGTAATGATATATTCTTCACAGATAGTGTGTAATGTCAAGTTCTTGTTCACCGGGACCGAGTTCTACGAAACGAAGTCGAAAAATTCAATAACAGGTTTGATTAAAGACAACCAGCCCTTGAACAAGGAAATTAAAAAGATCTACCATGTTTTGCTCAGTTTTAAGAACAAAAACCATGGTCACGAAAGTAATCAACCTCGAAAGAAGAATTAATTTATGGGACAAATTGAAGAAGAAAAGTAGAATAAAAAAAAATCGTAAAACGAAGGAGATGCTCCTCTAGACCTCTGGCAAACAGCACAATGGAAAAATGAACAGTGTAATTCAGCACATCGAATAGTTCCTCGCTATAGTACTACTGAAATTCAACCTGAAGTATAAATACAAAGAAAATATCATTTAAAAGTCACAGAAGGCAAAACAAAGATCACAGAAAATGAGATTTATTGGTCGTAAAAATTTTCAAATATTGATAAATTTTCGGCTTTATTTACGCAACTTTCTGTATTCGGTAGAACAGATGTCTGAGTCTTTCGCGAGGTAGAAAATCTTTTATATTCAAAGAGAAGCAAGTAAGTATCTACTTTTGATGGAGTTAACATATCCATTCTTCTTCATGTTATTTATTGATATTTGTTTTGTTTCAGGATAAAATATGACATTTTTTCCGTTCAGAACAATTTAGTACCGTTAGTCGAATGCCACCTTTACTTCATCGAGATTTATAAACGAAAAAAGATGATCGAAGCGTGGGACCACTTCTTAAAGGATAATGATATCCTGAATAGTAAAACTTTCTAAGGTGACATAATTTAACACAGCTAATTAAATTTTTTTCAGTACGGCGACTGCAAAATCAAAAAAAAATCCAATTAGGGTTGGTACTGAAACATCTACCAGATTTAAGGTTAAAGATTATTCATTTGTCAAAATGCGATACCGGAAAAAACTTAACACGAGCATCCGTATCCTAACACCGTTTCCAAAAGACCAGTATGTTTTATTTACTGTAAACTGTATTTTGATAAGTCATTGTTTAACTTATTTGTTTGGTTTTTCAGAACTAAACAGGTTCCTCAACCCACTGATAACCGTGTGTGGAACTACGTGTTTAGAAATCTAGATGAACATACGATTAGCGAAATCTTCAACGAAGCTAAAGAATCGGTGTCTACCGCATCCACTCACGACGGATCGGACGGATCGGACGGCAATTTTGACTTTCCTCAAGATTTGATAGAGAAGAATACTTCAATTAGTAAGTAACGTTCTCTATTTTCTCTCCAACGTATATTAAAAAGTTTATTCCCTATAAACTTTTTTTTTTTTTTTTTTTCAGAAAAACTATTAACTACTAAAGAAGAAGAAAACATCGTTATTTCCATAAAATCTAATCCAAGTCTGTATCAACTACGTGAGTCGTTAAGCAAATTCAACATCGAATTGACTTTTAAAGCTGGAAAAAGCTTATTTGATGTATTTAAAAAAACTAAACGCAAAATAAAGTGAGTTAATAATTATTTTACGCAAGTACTAATGCGACTATTGCGGGCTAAACGTATCGGATGCCAGTCAACTAACAAAACACTTGCAAACTCATGAAAACGGATTAAAAGTGTCCTAACTGCCACATAGTAATCAATTTTCAAAAAAAGAAAATCACGTTCCATAAAAAATACTTGCTCAAATGCTAATTCCCTTTTTCAAAACTCCTGAAAATGAAAATGTATTTTCTGATCTTATAAAAAGCCCCATTTTTTCAACATTTTGCTATCGCCTCGTTCGAACATGGTATTCATTTCATTTTTACAAGCTCCGGTCAAATAGCTAAACCACAGAATAAGTGTAAACCCATTTCTTTGAGCCATCCAAAACTATGCCAATGAAGCGAACCATACCAAGAATATCAACAATACAACGATGACCTCTACTGATTTCTCATGTCACATTATTAATAAAAACTAGATCACTACAACAGATGAAAATGGGTAGGGAGAGGGAGGGGGTAATCAACAGAATTTACAGTGGAATCTCGGGAGATCTTTAGAACCATTTTACCGTTTAAGGCAATTTCAAAGATACTTTCATTCATTCTTTTTCTTCCGATGGCTAAAATCATTCACCAAAATCGATACTTATATTTAGTAGTTGTTAATTTTTTTTATATTAAAGTTCTTCTTTAGTTGACCCCTTAAAGTGGTCTTGTTTTTTTTTCAATTTTTTTTGCTTCAACTTCAAGATCCAGGAAATACTGAGCTAATTATTAAAGTCATAATTTTAAAATCGTGTTTTTAGTAAATAAGAATAAAGTCCATGTGTACATGTGTACACATGGACGGATAGGGATCCTGTAAGGATCCGAATGATGGCAGTTTAGCCATCATTCCCTTGTAGAA
>FIZR01014662.1:0-22384 GCA_900060175.1 Ferrisia virgata | reverse complement strand
ATAATTTTTTTTTTTTTTTTTTTTTAATTTTTAAAACTTGTCTCCTTTTATTGAAATATTAATCGCGTGTTGATAGATCACAATGTGACACGTGTGTTCAAATAAGTTATATCGTTAAATTGTGATATTAGTATTACGAGTTTTTGATATTTTTTCCCTCTCCTGTAGGTGATACAATTTTTTTAAAAAATGTACAAATCAACCAAATTATTGATCTTGTTTTTGTTCGTGTCTCCAATTCGATATTCGTACCAACAACCGAGTCATGGATCTCAAACTCACACGCAAAACCAAGTTCAAAATGAAGAAGAAGAAAAGAACGTATTTTTAGACGCTGCCCAAGATATGCTCGGTAATCTAATGGAAAAAAATCCAGATATGAGTAAAAATGCCGCTATGGCCGCTCTCAGCGGTATTTTCCAATCTATGAAAGGCGGTCAAGCAATCGGAGATTTATTATCAAGTATGAATATACCGGGTGGCAAAAACGTAGCCAGCGATATACTCAGCGGCATAGCTGGTATGCTGGAGAAAAATCCGCAAGGATTTGATCCCAAGATCCTGGGCCAAGTAGCCGAAGTTTTCTCTTCAATGGCTGAAAGTAAAAATGAAATTCCCGGTCAGCAAAGCTCGCCCGATTGGGGATCGATTCTAGGCTTGGCTAGTAATTTAATTTCGTCGATGAGTGATAAGAATTCCGAAGGTGGCGGAGGATTAGAAGGGTTATTGAACTTGTTACCGATGCTAACCGGAAATGCACCCAGTGGTCATGTGCATTTCGCTGATAACGAATTGGAAGATCAATCCGAACATAATAGGTATCAAAAAGGCGCCTATACGCCACCTTTTATGCATATATTTTACGAATATTGGGAACATTTCAAACAATCTGAATTTGGCGAAGCTGTATGGAAGAAGAGCGGCTTAGAAGGTATATTCCAATTGTTTGTCGATAAAGATGGATATTTCCAAGTTGATAGAATATTCGAATCGATGGAAAATGCTTCGTTTAGACGTAAATGGATCAAGAGTCTTTCTAGTTTTGTAGGCGAATGGATTAGGCATTTATCCGACCCGACCACTCAAGCTAGGTAAGTCGTTAATAATTTATAAAATTATCTATTTGCCTCGCATATTACATCGCAAGTTAAAGGTGCGAACTTAGTATCAATTAGAAATTACTTCTCCAATTTAATGGGTGAAATTTCTTGAAATTTTCAATCGAACGATTCATCATTCAACTATTTTGCTCGTATGACGAAATCTTACAGTATAAACTGACTACATTCTCGCCATCCTTCGCTAAATTGTAGGTGTTTAGTTTACAAACCTAGTTATTTACCATCACCCGGATACTCGAATAGTCGAAAGAAAACCAATACCTAAGTTATCGAGTGTTTTCATAATCAAATACGAAATTGAATTTCGAACATCAAAGGGCTAATTATAATTAATCATACTCGGTAGCATATTTTCCGAGAACACTTGTCGTTAAAGTTTGAATGGCTGGATGTCTATTTACAGAAATTAGACACTATGAGGAAAAATAAACTTAAAAATTAAAAAAATCGTCTTTGCATATTCATAATATTTATTTACCAAGTAGAAATAACCGCATAAATGTGGTTGTGGTGGAAAAAAACAAAACATTAGGTATATGTACTTAACATCATCCGTTATTGAAATTGAGGTCACATCTAGGTACCTGCTCCCATGTTTTACTTCACACATTTACAACAAAAAAATTTCAATCTAAATTTTTACCTCCTACATTCACTAGCTAACTACTTACCTCTCTTTATCGGTAATGATTTTTTTTTTACGAGTTCAATCGAATCTAGGTAATTATTGTAAAATTATTAAAAATAAATATCTAGGTAAATTAAAAAAGTTGTTTGCTACTGCCTCTGATCTCAAGTAGCTATGCCGATTTTAGCTTCCTTAATATTTGATGGGTATAGCTTTTTTTAAATTTGAAAATTGAACATTAAATTAAATTTGAAACATTGGGCCAGACCACGACCACGGTAAATTGACAGGGCTGAAATTAAAATTGAGGATAATTAGATCAAAGTATTGCCGAGTTTTAGTTTCATGCTTACCTGCTTTGTTAATATTTTTACATATATTTATCTACATTATCATCGTTTATCAAAACATAAACAATTACAGTATTACCAATACCGACATTGGCAATTTAATGTACACAGACATGCTATTGGTTGAAAATTTCAATTAATTATTATCTTTTTAGAAAAAAGACTAAACTCATTAATCTCCACCACAACAACATGATTTTTACCTTATCAGTGTCCCATATTAACAGGAAATACAATCTTTATAATTTTTTTTAAATAGTATCTAGATTTCAGAAAGCTACCAATTATACATAGGTACTGTAAATTAGGTTCAGTCAATTAAACATTGCCTTAACCTAATAGGTACGTTAGGTAACTGAAAACATATCTGAATTCTTTGCAGGTACATCGCCAATATAAAATATTTCGGAAACAGTTTTCTGAAAGCTCAAGGTTATTCAAAGTCGGTATACTTTGACCCGACAAAACCAACAGAATCAGCAATCTCAATCATTGATGCCATAACTAAAAAACATTTCGGTCTGAAAATCAATTCGGGCAAGTACATCAGACCAGCAGTGATATATTTACAAGTAATTGTCATCTTCGTTCGTGTTTGTACGACATTTTACTTTTATTAGCATGTGCCGGAGCTAATTTTTTTTTTTTTTTTTTACAGGAAGTATTCAAAATAGGCGAAGGAAAGAATTTAATCAGTATGACTCAATTGAGTTCAAAAGATATTAGTGATAGATTAGCAGACGTATTAAATGGAGAATTAATTGAACCTGTTCTCAGAGTATGGAGAGCTTACAAATTTACCATCTTAAATCCTCATTGTGATAGACAATTGTTATGTTATTTAAATAAAAAAGATAACAGTTCACCTACTCAAATAGGCGTCAAGCCTGGAGTTATGAAATTATCCAGGTAAATTTATACTCAGCGAGCGCAATATTTCCAGAGGTTAAAATCAAACTTATTTTATTTATTTGCCTTTTTTTTTTTTTTTTCAGTTTATCTGCTGCGTGGTATTTATCAGGTAGAACTGGTACGCCATTCTGGAAATTGTACAATGCTGTAACTGAAGATATGAATTGTGAAGTGAGTATTCGAATATTTTTTTAACAATGTAAAATGATATTTTATCTAAAATATTATCATTTTTAAAATTATGCTTCAGGTACATTATCCAGCTGACTGTCACAAATTTTACGCTGCCGATCGTGCATTTACTACAGAAAGTAATATGCATAGCGGTGAGGAATTATAAATATTCCTTCCACGAATCCAAACCTTACCAAAATAAATTATAAGCATTATTATTCATATTATGTATTTTATTATCGAAGCCAATGTTTTAAATAAAAACACCTACACCGACAAGTGATAAATTTATTAGGACGGATTCGAAAATCACAGCATCGAATTATAACAAATTTAACAACAGACAAATAATATAAATTATGTGATATTTTTTTTTTTTTCAAATGCAGTTGTTCCTATAAAAACGATGTATAAAATTTTTATTTATTAAAAGTGTGAAAGTACCTAAATTAACACAGAACAATGATTGTTATTGTAAATATTTTTTCTATCGAAAAAAAATTACCGATAATTCTAATCTATCGAAAATAAGATACCTATTTTTATTTGACAAGATTGAATATTAATAATATAAAAATTCTTATTTAATATCCATATTTTCAACCAAAAACCTCTATGGTTATTATCATTGAAAATTATGTCAACAAAAAAGCTCGAAAAATTACATGAGTAATAATTGTAAACATTTTATGCTTTAAATAAACGTTCTTTTTTTTTTTTTTAATAACTTGTTGCGAACGATTTGAATGATATCAGTTCATTCAATAATGAAAAACAAGCTACATGTAGTATGTACACCTTATTTTCGTAACGATTTAAAAGAAAAAAGCTTAAAACTGCGTTTGTACATAATATAAAATGACTATATAAAAGAGATCACAAAAACATATGCAATAGTGCGATAACGTGCAAAATGATTTGGAAATTACGAACAATCACTTCTCATTTCTTCTTGATATTCTGACTAATCCATTCCATTCCTTCCTTTAAGAGAAATATACATACACGCGTTTTAAAGTTTATGAATAGGACTAGGTAAACATGAAAATTTTAAACACTAACCTTTATTCCTTCAGCCAATACAGCGGAGCAAGCTTGAATCTGCCATGGTCTATCTTTAATCAAATGTAAATTCAAAGAATGGGCTATTTCGGCAGCTGATGCAGCATGCATTAAATCTTGCTTATTGGCATACACCAATACAGGGACGCCATTCAGTTTTTCATCAGATAAAAGTTCATTTAATTCGTATCCTGTTTCTTGTAATCGTTTTCTATCCGAGCTATCGACCACGTAAATCTATGCATTGTAAACACTTCATTTAGACATGCATCTCGTTCAGTTAACACGATAAAATACAACGTGACCAAAATATACGTATGCACTTGCCAAAAAATCAGTATTTTCGAAATAATTCCTCCAGTAAGGGCGTAATTTACGTTGCCCTCCGATATCCCAAACGTTTAGTTTGAATCCTTCAGTTTGCACCGATTTTATATTGAATCCTTGCGTAGGTGTAATATGACTAATGTCTTCGGAAGCTAATTTTTTGAGTAAGGTAGTTTTACCGGCATTATCTAGTCCAAGCAGAAGAATCCTTAATTCTTTGCTTGAAGACGATCTAAATCTTTTAAGCACCGATAACAAACCCTGTAAAAATGTAATAAAAGATTAAATAAGAACAACAAAACCACTTATGACATAAATTTGATAAAAACCTTACATACCATTTCGGAATTATATCAAAATCAGGTTTCGAGTCACAATCATGGTTATTTTTATCAATCTACCTATCAAATTGTTTTTGGAAAGAAAAAAAAAGTGTAAAACCGTGAGAAAGAGAGTATGTTAAAAATATCAACGTTCGAAAGCTCTTATTGATTAGGTACCTCCGGAAAAAATCAATTAACAGGTATACAATGTTTGGGACTACCACTATTCATTCATGTCGTGTTATGTGTTTGTACTTTTATCATTTTTTAAGGGTTGTTCACACTAATCGACGGTTCCACGCGTAAGTATGGGGAGTGAAGTAATGAATAAAAAGAAGGAAGTAGTGCGCTTGTGTCTGGTGTTCTTATTTTCTGTCTTCTGATTATAAAAAATGAAAAATTAGGTCATTTTTGGTGAATACTAAATAGGAAATAGGATTTTCCCCCAAGTTACTTGATATCTATGAAATAGGAATACAATAGTTTTAGGGAGGTAGAGGATATACTTGTCGTTCATTTTATTCTTAAATAAAGCAATCGAAGTGTGTAAAACAGACTTATTTTGCTATTAATCTTGATATTTTTGAATGAAATCATTTCGTCTAAAGTTTCAAACCCTTTTAAAATAAATAAAATTTTTTTACAATTTTCAGTATGATAATTACATCGAGTAGGATTTATTTAAAAAACTGGGAGGTTTGATCGGAGTTCAGCGATGAAAGAACAACGCAGAACCGAGAACCAAAAACGTAAAGAATATGCAATTTTAGGGAACACGAATGAAATTAAGAACACCAAAGTTGTATAATTGAAGAACAAGAACAATGAAAGCAATTCTACTTTTACCTTTTACTGAAGAACAAGAAACAACCTTGAAAATTCAACTGAAACAGCAAAAATAAGAACAAGAACAACTATTCTTCGTTTTTTTTAATTTTTGGTAGATATTTCCTCGATTTGTTGTAATTTAAGTGCATTTTAGTGATTTCTTTCGAGGTCTTACTCTTGTTTTCATCAACTTTTGTACTGTTTGACAACTTTTAGTTAAATTTTCAAAAATATGGGGAATCAGTTAAATAGCAACAATCTACAAGAACGTAAACAGAGAACTAAACAAAAACAAATAAAGAACAAGAATAGAAAACTGGGAACAAGATTTCAAGAATCGTGAACAACTAGAACAAAATAAAAACAAAGTTTACAAATCCTAAATAAAAACAAAAAAATTTGATTGGTGAAACAAAAACAAAAACGAGAGCCAAAATTCACTCGTACTTCCATTCCACGGGCTTGACTCCTTCCCTGATTTTCCTCAGTTCATTTCATTTTATTCTTTTTATTTGTTGATTTTTAACACATGCCTACCCGTTCAAGGGATGGAATAATAACGAAGACCAGAAAACCAGAAACTTAAAGAACTTGCGATTTCAGAGAACAAAACAAAAAAAACGAACAAATTTTGGTGAGTAAAGAATAAAACCAAAACGAGAACAAAAAAAAACCTTGAAAATTCATTTAAAAGAACAAGAACAACTATTTTTTCCATTTTTTTCTTATAATTCTTCAATTTGTTGTAATTTAAGCACATTTTAGTTATTTATTCCAAAATTTTACTCTCGTTTCTACCAACTTCTTTTATTGAGTAGACGATTTCAACTCAAATTTTAAAAAATTAGGGTGGTTGACAGTTGAGAGTTGACGAGCAATAACCAACTAGAAGTAGAACAGAGGACAAAAAAAAAGAATAAGAACAGAAAAAGAGAACAATATTTCAAAAACCGTGATGAACAAGAACAAAGTTTACAAATGCTTAATAAAAACAAAAATTTGGATTTGTGAGAACAATAACAAAAAACGAGAACTAAAATTCACTCGTCTTCCATCCGGGCACATGCCACGTTCAGCCTATCTAAAAAATGGAATTCATTTTTTCATGTTTTAATAAATTACACATCATTTTAAACAATTGGATCTTTATTAAATATTAATTAGAGTACATAAATAAATAGGCTTTTTAAAACACAATTTTGATTTGAAAATTTTACAAAAATCTCATCACTTCAAAAATATTAACTATTAACTTAAAATCGAATATATACAATACAATGTAGTTACGAGTGCGCGTATCGATGATTTTCAAAAACAAAAAATTATAAATAAATAAATAACGCCGTTGGGTCATTGTAAAAAAAAAAAAAAGTTTTAAATACTGGATATAGTTCGATCTTAAAAAATAAATGCCCTTTCGTTTCATCTTTACACAGCGCGATTTAAAATCAAACGCACTGATTTATAATGTAAAATTTTATACGAAAAATAAAAAGTTAAACCGAAGACTTCAGTTACATTCTGGTAATTTCAAATGGTAAATACCGTTGTGCACAATCTACAGCGAAGTAAAAATTGTACAAAAAAATTTTACATCATGTATATATTAAAAAAAAAAAAAGACACACGCATGTTTGCTTAAAATTTCATAGAAATTGCTTCATAGCCATTTTTTATTAATATTCTTGTTAAATGATCATAGTTCAAATTTTAAACTTCCTTTACGTCGTTAGGAACAGAGAAGAAAAATTATGAATAAGTTGAATTCAATTACAATGTTCGTCAATTACTGGTAACATTTTGTTCGATAAAATAGTACTATTTACAACGTTTCATACAAAAAAACTCTAGTCCTACCAATCGAGATCGCTTACCATAATAAACTTCAAATCATCGACGCATACCAAACATACTACATAAAACGTTATTGCTTTTTATTTTTTCAAGGCGTTCTTTTTAAAAATTTGTTTTTTTTTATTTTATTTTATTTTTTAAAAACCACTGCAAAGCGCCAACTAATAAACTAACATACGCAATACACAAATTTCCTTAAGGCACTTCGATTCATTCATTTGTAAACGTTCGCATTCAGTCAGTCGAGCGAGTAGCACAATATTCACTGTTTCTCTCGTTATCTCTCCTCATAGCACTACAGCACAATAATTCCAGGAACAATAAACGTGTAATTACGCGAGGAAGCCCGTAAATTCAATTTTCCTACTTAAGCGAAACACATTTATCATTTTTTATAAAAGTATTAAATAGATAGGTACGTATTCTAGCGCGAAACTAACACCAAACATTAAGTAAATTTTTATATGTTTCAAAAAAGAAGAAAAAAAAATGTACATACGTATTTTTTCATTTCACATGTCAAAATTACCAACATGATATATTAAGCAATATGCGAAATAGAAAATCACACCTACTTATTTTCAATTTGTTTTCCAACTAATTTCGTTAATAAATTTTTTTCCTACGAAATACAGATTGCAGAAATAAAAATACACTTTTATAAAAAAAAAAAAAAAAATTAAACACCATAATTCGAGGCAATTTCAAGATTCCACAAACAATATAAAAACGGAAATCAGTTTTGTGGTGCAAACAAAATCGAGAACAAATATCACATGATAACCACTTCAGTCAAGAAATTACAAAATTTCCATATCAGAGGTTTAAAAAAATTCAAAATAGATACCAGAATAACAGAAATTTTTGAAAAAAGAAGCCACATTGAGATAAAAACAGGACAGATTATAAAAATAAAAAAAAACAGAAAAATATATCGCATAACGTGCGTTAAAATGGCATCGACGGCACGCAATGCGAGTACTGGTAACGGAAGACGTGTTTTTTCGAAAAAAAAAAAAAAAACCTGCTCAAGTTACAACATTTTACAGAAACAAATACTAAAAGAATTATACATTAAGCAATAAATAAATAAATAGTTACACACAATATCCGTTTCGACTTTTTAAAATTCATCAAAAGTTTTTTTGTTAATATTTTTTTCTCTGAATATTTTTTGTTCGATTTTTTTTTTCTATTTTTTTCTATTTATTTATAAATTAAACCTCTTTATCCACTTTACGTGAGTCTTGATCGAATTATAAATACTGAGAAGCTCATGATAGAAGTACTGTTACTTTACTTAGAAAATGAAAGTTTTTTTTTTTTTTTTTTTTTTTTTAAATAAACAGACATTTTTACCATCGAGTTGAACAGCGGGAATACAAAAAGTACGCGCAGAATACTCATATCTTCGCTTTTTTATTCTTAAATCGAATCGACCGGTGACTAGAAAACGTCGTAGTGGAACGTTGTTTGCTGCATTGATTTTTCACAATCAGTATATACGTTGTATGTACTATAGCGTACCATTTTGTAGACTACTTCAAAAACATACCTCTACAAAAAACACACGAATTAACTATAGTGACCTATTACGTTAATCATTCAATATTCGATTCAAGAAGGAGGGAAAAAACAATCAAACTTACCGAAAGATACGAAGTATGAATAAAATAATGGCTAAAACTTGTCTTGAAACAGATACAAATTATTGGTTGCTGCGACGGCGATTATATTTTCTTGCGGATGCCAAGCAGTGTGTAAAATTTTCTTACTGAAATCCAAACAATCGACGCTGATTTCATCTTTTCTTCTTTTCGAGCCGGTACATACTTTTCTAGGTTTTAATATAGTTTTCGGTTTGGCTATTTCTTTCGTAGCCTCTAACGTAACGTCGCGTTTACTATTTCTATCAAATATGCGGAAAAAGTTATTATACGAGCCGGTCATAATAGCTTGATCATTGCCAGACCAACAGCACTCGAATTTATCGAATATGCAATCGTTTTCGTATAATGAACACAACTTTGAACGAAGGTACTCGTGTGCCGGGTATACTTCTATAGGTCTAGTTTCCATATGAAGGTCCCATACTTTCACCGAGAGGTAATCGCGTGAAATCATATAGCGTCCGGAATTGGAAATTTTCACGTCCGATACGCTGGAGATTATTTCTGAGAAGAAGCTTCTGTTCGTCGGATCCTCCGGTTCTTCGAATACTGGAATGAAACGAAGAGAATTCAATTAGAATGTATTTTTTTTTATACAGGCTCCATATTACAAAAAAATACATAGAAAAATGAACATTTTTAAGATTAATTCAAGATAACGGAGAAAAATCTGACGAACAATGAGATCTCAACTTGTCACGAAGGGAACTCGTGATCAACATTCCTTGATTCTCGAATTGGAGAATTACAATTAAAATCATCCTAATCTTGAATAATGTAAACCTGTGGGTGTGTCCAGATGCTCAACGGTATATTCATCTAATAATCAAGTCTCTTTATTTCTAATATTTTAAAAATCATTTTCAAAAAAAAGTTCAAAAAAGGCTGCTGCGATATTAACATTACAATTTATTTTAATTTTGCTTGAAATACCTACGCCTTAATAAACGAAATAATTACATAAATTCGATATTTCTATTCTATAGTTTCGAAAATTAATACCGAACTCAGCCAAGCATCATCAACTCATCAACACGAATATTTCAAGGCTTCAACTAACGAGCTTCATACTTACAAATAATATTTAGTACACACGTGTTGAAAGGTAAGAAAGAATAAATTATTATTGTCACGCGAATTCTCACCCAACGTTATGTTTAACTAAATGACAATATTCATACATTAATTGTATGGGCCGGATAAAAATTACCAAGTTGATATTTCAATCATTAAAATACTTACGTTTTGAATGTCTATCACACAGAGCCGCCGCTCTCATGTCACACAGCCTTATCGATCCTTTACTGCTACTATAAACTAATAAATTACATTCATTAGGATGAAATTCAGCCGCAGTAATAACTTCGGTCAACTCTTCCATATTAGCTGGTTTAATATCAACAATATCTAAAACGCATCGAATAAAGGAAAAACATTCTACCAAAGTAAATTGGTAATACCGTCACTTACAAGTACATATGATCAAAAAAGGATACTAAAACTTTGATCAGTAATTTCTAAATGCCATAAATTAATTCTAAGATCGTCGGCTGAGAGATAGGTTTCTTGATCGCTATTCACGCTTATTGAATTAATATGATACGTATGAGCATTAGCAAATATTCTACGGGGCGAGGCTTCCACCATTAATTCCATAGGCTTTATCACAGGTATCTACGAAACAAAATCCAAATCGTCAACGCTTTCCATACATGAATAAATATTAATCATAGTCCAATACGTACTCGTAATTGCATTACAGAACTAGGATCTTTTATGTTACCATCTTCTTCTCTAAGATTATAGCCTTCGACTTTTTTATCGCGTTCAGATACCCTCCATAATTTAATAGTTTTATCTGCGTTAAAAAACAATACATTAAAAAATACCATCTGTGATTCTCTTCTTAGAGATGTATAAAAAATATACTCACCATTAGTCGATAATAAAAAATGGGCAGGATTTTTACGCTTTAGCCATCTAATTTTGTTAATTTTTTCTTCTATTTCTAGACTTTTAAGATAATCGAATTCTGGTTCGTGACTTTGAAACGTACTATAAACATTGTATTCTACCCTTTTGGGTACACTGTCTTTACTCTGCAATTAGGAATGCCAATTTCAATATAAGATAAGTCAAACACAACGAACGAGATCTAAAAAACGGAGATTTTTCTTACGCTAGGATCTCGTTGGAAAATAACAACACGGCCTCCTTTATCACCAGTAGCGAACATATCACCATCATGATTAAATTCAACACATGATATAATATCAGCTGAAAAAGCAAATAAATGAATTAGAATACATGAAAAGTGTAATTTGATTAGTACAAAATCACTCAATTACCTTCAGTGGCGTCATCTTCCAAAGATCCTTTGACTTGTGAAAAGCACCACTGAATATCACCATTACCTAAAAAAATAACGTAACCACATTACAATGTCGTAATAAATTAATCATTTTGTTAATATTTTAACGATTACAGGCTGAAAAACACAACAAAGAGAGCGACTAAAAACATACAGCTTTAATCAATGTGAAAACAGCCTAGGCCAAAAATAATGCCATTAGATGTCTGTAATTTATACTAAAACCGTGTATCGTTAAGGTGCAATCATTAGCGAAGATTTAAACATTAATAAGATCACACTTTGAAGGTGAATTTAGATAATCCGATGTTAATCATTAACACATCGTTTTGGTATTATAAAATCCTACGATCTTGGCGCGATCACAACCGTACGTACCTGCCATTATATTAACGAATCACGATACTTCAACAGAGTGGTATTTGTAGTTCAATAATCAATTAAAATCATTAATGATCGTTGTAAAACCATGCGTAACACATAATAAATTATTTTATTTATAAAAAATAGCAACAGCGAAATTACTGAAAATCGCGAAAACAGAACAAATCACAATGGCGGCATTCATTATTCAATCGTGAACTCCTAACAACTGCATCTAAACAAAGAATGCTGATCGGTTCGGCACACACTTTTTGAGAAGTTTTTACCGGTTAATTACCGTATTTACTCCGTTATTTGAAATTATTTCCTAAATGCGGTGAAGAACGAACGATGAACCGACGAATGGATGAACGAATTGATTTTTTTTTGAATTCTGAATCCTGATTCGTAATATTTCGTAAATAATTCTCTTTCCTCGTTTTTTTCGTTTTTTTTTCTTTTTGAAATAAATAAAAAATAATAGCTTTTGTATTGTTTTTCACAATAATTAGAAATAAAATTTAAATCATCGGTAAAAAAAAATGGTGTTACTCAATTCCATATTAAAAATAAGAAGAAACACAACGAATTATAAATTAAAAATATAAAATAGTCAAAATTTAAATTTTACAAAGAAAACTATAATTTAAGAAATATGCAAAAATGTCAAACATCAATTTTAAAAGGAGTTTCATATTTTATGAACGGAAATAGTCGAAACACAGTTTCATTGTATTTCTTCTGAAGTTTTGATTATTTTTCATATTGTTTAAATGATAATTCGAATATTCAATTTCCATTTCCATTTTTCCAAAGGGATAACAAACTTGAATAATTAATTTTTTCGATTTTAACGTAATAAACGAGTAAATGTCTCCTCGGAGAAAGTAGAAACACAGGATTATTTACCGCTCGAAGATCAAAGATTACCAAGTGTGCCATAATTTAAAAATTTTTTGAATAATTTTCGGTTCAGCCTGATTTTTTATGTCATATAATAAATGAAATTCAGGCTATTACAGTCCATCGACGTATGACGGATGAAGAGGGGAATATCAACAAAATCTGTTTTCGGCTCCTAGAGGACCATTACGACTATTTTTGGTCATGGATATTTATTTTTATTTTATTTTTTCCACCGAAGCTGAATAATTATTTGCTACGCACTATCTGGGGGAGGAGGCGCTGAGGGGTTAAAATTGCAAAAATCGTTTCTTTTTAAGCCAATGGATAGACAATCTAAAGTTGCATATGTAGCGTAACCAAAAATCAACCTTTTAGGTCAATCATGAGGGGAAATATCCCTATCTCCTCTCCAAATTGAGCTAGGAAGTTGAAATTCGGTATGTTGACTCAGTATGAGCTATATCTGGGCCTTTTTGGGTTCCGATTTTTCAGCCCCACCGCGTCCTCTTGCAGCCAAGAAATGTGTTTTTTTTTTGGACGAGTTTTCTAATTTTTTAAGTTTGTTCCTCGCATAACTCTCCTCCAAATTGAGCGAGGAAATTGAAATTTGTTCTATATATCTAATGAAAGTCCTTTATGGGACTTCTATAAGTTTTAACTTTTCACCCTCATGACAAACTTCCCTTCCCCTGCTTTATAACCCCGAAAATGTAGGTTTTTTGCACAGTTTTTTTACTTTTTAGAGCTTGTTCTTCCCCTATCTCCCCTTCCAAATTGAGCTAGAAAGTTGAAATTTGGCATGTAGGTTTAGTAGGCGATGGGGGAGGGGATGACCAACATAGGCTCAACTTCATTGTGCATTTTCACAGCCCCAAAAATGCAGCTTTTTTGTCGAATTTCCTAATTTTTTGAGTTTGTTCTTGGCATATCGTCCTCCCTCCACCAAATTGGGCTATGAAGTTGCAATTTGGTATGTAGATTTAGTATAGGTCGTAGAGGTATGTTTTCATGGTGTCGACTTTTTAGCTCTATTAAAACTCTCCCATCTCCGCCTTTACCTTTGATTGGAAAAAAACTTCGCTACACTTTTTTTCAATTCACATAATTATGATTTTTCATAAAAATCAGGCTGAAAAAGCATCGCTTTTTAATTTTTTATTTCTTTTAGTGATAATTTGCAAGCATTGAATTCGATTAAATGAAATAATTACATCGTATTTAATCATCGTAATTTTGTTTTATTAACTCATTATTCTGAAATTCATCCTAAATAATTTATTATTTTCGAACCACGAGCATATGATTTCATGATAAATCATATCATCTACGTAGGTAGTTATTTTGATTTGACGAAAATTGAACTAAATTTGAAATAAAGCCACCTTGATAACAATTTTAATATTTATGTTTTAATGAAACGCGACGAGACGTCATATAATATTGGTATTTTTAGTTCACTCGAAACAATCACGCGTATAAAAATTAACAGATTAGACGGGATAACAAGTTGACAAGATCAAATTAATTTTAAGCCATTATATAAACCGAATTTAAAATTAGGTCTACATCAATCCATAATCTCATTTTATCCGCTATTTTGATATAATCAAAGCCTACAAAAGTAGCAGTCAATCACACTTAATATAAATTTTTCTCTCATTGACAATTTCACAAAAGTGTTCACCCTCAGGCAACAATATAGAAGTTGAACAATAGCAACAACAACAACAACAACAACAAAAAAAACAAATAAAAGCGTTTCTCAAACTGCCAAGTTCTCCTGACTTGAAAAACTTTTCGCGATATTACAGCTGCTTCATTTATTAGTTACAAAATAAACTTTTAGATAATACGAGGTAGCGTTATTTTCGACATTAAAAATTCTGTCAAATTATATGAAAACGTTTTGAAATTTAATCGAGAAAATGACTCGATCAAGCAAACGAAGATATACACTTTATCGTTCGTATTTTTCATGACAGTTAGAAAATTCTCGCGATTAATTTTACCGTTGTTTTTTTTTTTTTTTTTTTTTACCAGGAAAGAATATAATTCACGAAACTGTCTAGTTAGGTACACTGAAAAGATCGCCAGGATAGTCACTTATGCATTATAGTAAAAATAAACAATCGAATCTTGAGATACTCACCGTTCGCAGTTTTTTTATTAACAGCCGTGTTGATTAATTTACTAAAACTGGATTGTCGTATCATAGACGTTGATTTCACCATTAAACGTTGCGCTGGTGTTGGAATGGATGACGCTATGCTATTTCCTTTGCCTAGAAATGATGACTTCATTTCTCTAAGTGAAGCACTTTTGTGGGCTACACCCATACCCTGTAAACAAATAAGAAAAAAAAAATTATAAATTTTACACAAATTTACAATATACCTGCTTTTTGCTAATATATATTTATAAGCTGATTTTCTCAGTCATATTGTTAATGAAAACCATTTCATAAAAAATCTGGGTTACCAAAAATATTAGTGTTTATATGTAAAAGATCAACGGTTCAAGTGCTCATTTACGAGTAGTTTTATAAAATATATGTTACTAATCTATTTTAGTTGGCAATAATATCACATTTGGTGCTAGGCAGCGACACTTTTAACCATATTTTTTCATCTTTAACGTGACCGGAGCAAACAAATCTCAATAGTAAGTAGCACGATTTGAATCAAAAATTTAAGTGACTGAAAAGCAAGATACTTAGTTTGAAAAGTTGTCAACATTAAACCATGTTCTGGGGGACCCTTTCGAGTCACGAAAAGTTGAAAGAAAATTGAGAAATCATAAAGTACGGGATATTTTGAAGAAAATATAGAAAATTAAAAAAAATTTGGATACAAAAAAATGAAAATTTTTGAAATGAGGGAGATGAGGATAAGGATGAAAAAGATTAATATTTGTTTTAAAAAAATGATTAAACTATTGATTTGAAAATTTGTGAATTTTTGTTTTTCCCGAGGGTTGAAAAAATAGGGGGTTGATGTAAAGAAAAATCAGGTGGCGCAGAAAGAATATAACATATCTACTGACGAAGATCGCTCCAATTCGGCCCATTGGCTCAGTTTGGCGGTGAATTAGACATACACGAGTATGGATGATCTTGAATCAAAATTCAGTTATACATAAATTTGAGGGGGGGGGGGGAGGCCAGAGGCCAAAAAGTGAAAATTGTTTCTTTTCGAGCCAACTGACAGAGAATTCAAAGTTGTATAACATATCCAAAAATCAACCTCTTAGGTCATTTAGAAAGGCAGATATGAGGGGTGATGACCTTGAAAAAAAAACTGTTTCTCTCCTATCTCCCCACCAAATTGACCTAGGAAATTGAAATTTGGAATGTACATTTTTTAAAGGCCCTAAATATGTTTTTTTTTTTTGGCGATTTCAACTTTTCAGCATCATTGCACTCCCTCACAATCTCTAAAATGTAGTTTTTTGGTCTGTTTTTTTTTCGAACAATAAAATCATTTACTCTGCTTGATACTGGCCAAAATCGTTCCAATTCGGTCCATCGACTCAGTTTGGCGGTGAATTAGACATACACGAGTATGGATGATCTTGAATCAAAATTCAGTTATACATAAATTTGAGAGGGGGGGGGGAGGCCAGAGGCCAAAAAGTGAAAATTGTTTCTTTTCGAGCCAACTGACAGAGAATTCAAAGTTGTATAACATATCCAAAAATCAACCTCTTAGGTCATTTAGAAAGGCAGATATGAGGGGTGATGACCTTGAAAAAAAAACTGTTTCTCTCCTATCTCCCCACCAAATTGACCTAGGAAATTGAAATTTGGAATGTACATTTTGTAAAGGCCCTAAATATGTTTTTTTTGGCGATTTCACCTTTTCAGCATCACTGCACCGTCTCACAATCTTTAAAATGTAGTTTTTTGGTCTGCTTTTTTTTTCGAACAATAAAATCATTTACTCTGCTCGATACTGGCCAAAATTGCTCCAATTCGATCATTCGGCTCCGTTTGGTAGATATATATGAAAGAGGATGACCTTGATGCAAAATTCAGAAATGCCCAAATTCGGAGGAATGGGTGCTGAGAGGCCAAAAACACAAAAATTGTTTCTTTTTGAGTCAATCGATAGAGGACTCAAAATTGTAGAACATATCCAGAGATCAACCTATTAGGTCAGTTAGGAGAGAAGATATGAGGGGGTTCCCCCTTTTTGACCTTGAAAAAGTTCTGTTCCTCTCCTATCTCTCCACCAAATTGAGCTAGGAAGTTGAAATTTGGTATGTGGACTAGGTGGAAGCCATAGATGTGCCCTTTTTTGGGGGGGAGGGGGGGTTTCGACTTTTCAGCTTCATTACACCCCCTCACAAACCCAAAAATATGTTTTCCGATAGATTTTCTTATTTTTTGAGTTTGTTCCTCGCATAACTCACCTCCAAATTGAGCAAGTAAGCTGAAATTTGTTTAAAATATTTGGAAGGGTTCTTAGATGTGTATTTTGCTGTTCTTAACTTTATAACTCCATTGAACTCTTCCTACCATTAATCTTGATGCTTTTTTTTTTTTAGTTCACATGATTATAATATATCTTACGAAAATCAGGCTGAAAAAGCATCGCCTCGCGGTATTTCTTCTTTACTCATTTAAATTTACATAAAAAAACAATTATTTAACTACACCAGCAACTACTTGAACGCATATAAATAGTACGATTGTGTGTGAAAATTTCGAAAAAAAAATATATATATTCATAACTCAAAATACGTTGGTATTGGTATTCGTTTTTTTCTTAACGAACAGGTGACATGACGCGAACGTTCGCATCATTAACTCGACACGTGATATGGTGATTGTGATGAAAAAAATCAAGCGAAACCGCATCGATGCAAAATTCTGCAACGTTTATTATCCGCTTCGAACTAGTTCGAAATCGAATGATGAACGCTGAACGAATAAACATCTAATAAAATGACAATAACAATTAAACAGCGTCGTACTCCGGTAAATACAATTCGATGTCCTCGACGACGCACACTCGTTAAATTGGTGCGCTGCAAAAAGCGTACGTATACAGAAATTTGAAACGAAATTCGTTGACCTTACGTCTGTGTGCGGCTAAATTTCACGTTTCCCATCTTCGTGCTGGTACTATCTATCTATCTATCTATCTATCCATCCGCCGAAATATTCTCGGTCGTCGTTGTTCGTTCAATTTGAACAATCGATAGGCTGCGAACTTCGCCAGAGAAAAGCTCTCGAAACACACTTACAAATTAGAAATTTAACCGAGCGATATAAATATGCCATGCCGATGCCTTATCGTAACCAAATGAAAATAACAGACCAATTTTCTGGCGCGCAAATTAATTAAATTATTCTCGTCGTGTATTACGAATTCGTGAATTGCCCCCACATCTTCTCGCGATGGCGTTATTTAATGCTCGCGTAAAAATTCGTGATAGAATTTTTCAACAGTCTTCTCTTCCTTTCTCTCGCTTCATTTGGTAAATGTGTCTGCCTATAAAACGAATGTATGTCTGTGTGCACGGGGGTTCGGGCAAACTGTAAAAGTTGCCAACATTGATATGACAATATTGACCTATTCATAAACACCATCACCACCTACACTGCCCTGACAGTCTCTATAACTATAGTCGAGACCATCGAACGATGAATAATTTCATTACGTACACGTCAACTTTTCGCTACTTTTTTTTTTTTTTTTTTTTTTTTTTTTTTTTTTTTTTTTGATTCAATTTCACTCTCTTCTTTTCAAAACTTTTTGACAAAATTGTGGCGTAATAACTACATATATACGTATACGTTACGTATACCACGATGATGACGATGATGATGATGATAGCGATTCGGTAATATTGTTCATTTTGGTCGGTTCGGTGATACCTACAGCTACACCTACCTCTCTGTATTGATGACATTTTTCATCATTTCCGAGCTATACGACGAGTAAAATACGCGGGAGAGAAAGAAAAAAATGATACATATACCAGCGAGTTAGGTTATATATTATGAATTCGTTTAAAAGTGCAAAAACTAGACAAAATTTTATTATTAATACGCATGTGCGACCGTTAAAAATAAAATTAAATACATTTTGTACGTAGGTAGGTATTCATTCGAGACGAATATTTTCAATTCGTAGAAAATTCGTCATCTCTTCTCGCCATATTATTTGGAAGAGCATTAACCCCCCTCTCTGCCCTGCCCTCACCCTACTAATACCCGACCTAAAAAAAAAAAACAAAAACAAATAAACATATTATCCTTCGAACAGCTCGACCATGTTTCCTTAATTCAATGCTCTCTAATTCGAGATTCGAAAAACGTTGGTTATTTCAACGAAACACTCGTTCGTACGTACATTCGAACACTGAGTCAGTCAATTGACGTCAAAATTTTGTATCATATTATCATTATCAAACGATTATAAAGCGAATAAAACGCGACCTTATATAGGTGTAGATAATAAAGCGACGACGAGGTTTTGTGGGTTCGATATTCTGATCATATCAGTCGACAACATTTTATCGAAAATTTCTTGTCGTACTTGTTGAACACGTCGAGCGAAATTAATTACACGATGATTTGTGATCTATGGTAATTATGTATTACGAGTTAATACGTTGTTAATTCATCATTATTTGCAACAGGCTGAAAAACGATAAGTGTACCCGTGGTTTTTGCTCGAGTCGTAGGCAGTGTAGGTACAGGTAGGTGGGTTAGGTGTGTTTTATATCATTCTCACGATAATACTCAATACTCAAATTACATGCAGTATCTCTAACCCAAGTATGTGTACGTTGATAACGATTTCGCGATAGGTTTTTTTTTTTTCAATTGTTTTTCCACTGTTCGAATCATAAACAAGTAGCTATTTTGAAGTGTGCAGCACTCGATTTTTAGGATAATGTTATTTGCATAAATTTTACGTTACGTTTCTCTAGCATTAACGAATAAATTTTTTTGAACTCGTTTTGTATTTGAAGTGGAATTTAATATAGAATACACGTAAGTTACGAATAATTTCAGTCGATGAAAAAAATTCTTCGAAGGTCTTCGCGGTTGATCAAATACGATTATTTATTTCAATTTTTAGTTTGATTTTAGATGCCAAAAAGGAAAAGAAATACATCACCGGTAAACAGTAGATATGAAAGGTTTGGTGATGTGTAAAAAATGTAGACGGTCTTTAATAGGGTGGGTCAAATTTTATTTTTTTATTGAAGGTCTGCAATTGAGGGAGTTGCAAAATGAACTCAAAAAGATGTGGTAAAAATTTCAGCTATCTGATTCGATTTTTTCAACTTGTAAAACTGATTCAAAATTTAAAAGTTTTCAGAAATTTTCAAAAAAATAAAAAAATTTAGCTATTTTTTCTTTTGAGAGAAAAATTTTAGATCATAGATATGTGACATATCCATGTCAACATTTTAACATGAAGTACAGAAATCATTCATAATCATATTTTATCGCGAGTTTTTGATTAAAAATTTTGATTCAAAAACGTTCATTTTTCTTTTCACTCCACTTTGATGTTTTATTCTATCACTTCACAGCAGAATAAAGATTATACAGTCGTCCATCATCATGAGTTTTTGGTCAAAAATTTCAAATCAAACATCAACAGTTTTTAATTTTTTAATTTTTCAATTTTTTTCATTATTTTATTTTTTTTAATTGTTTAAATTATTTAATTTTAATTTTTTCATTTTTAAAATTTTTTTTATTTTTTCAAATGGGACATCCATACGAAAATTTTAACATAAAGTACAAAAATCATTAATTTTTTTCATTTTCAAACTTTTTTATTTTTTATTTATTTTTTGTATTTTTTTAATTTATAATTATTTAATTTTTCCAATTCTTTACTTACTTTTTACTTTTTTCCATTTTACGTGCCATATACTGCAACTTAGGCCAGAGGCACGGATGGGAAAATTTGTTAGATTTTAGAAAGAAGTCCGGTACTTTTAAGAAAGTTGAATAAATTTATTATTGTAGGTTCATCATTCTTATTCCTAATTTTTACTTATTTTTCAATTTCTCTAATCGGACATCAACGTCAACATTATCATTCTTTTTTTAATTTTCAAATTTTTCCAACTTTTTTATTTATTTATCTTTTTTATTTTTTTCAATTTTTTTAAATTACATTTCAGCATAAAGTGCGAAATTTATTTATAATCAAATTATCATCTTTCAACGTGAGTTAAAAAAAATTTAAAAACGTAGCATCAAAAACATTACATCTTTACAAAATGACCCACAATTCAAAACACTTTTTTCTTATTTTCAAAATGTGTCACTTTTTGCATTTTCTTAATAATTTTCTGAAAAACGAGGAAGAGAATTTTTATGAAAAACGCATAATTTTTCAATGGAAAAGGGGGGTGGTGGGGAATAAGTAGCGCTTCGACATTGAAAAATTAGGCGTTTCTCAAAATCATTGTTTTTCAAAAAATCGTGAAAAATCACAAAAAATGGCTTTTTTGAAAACCTTTGAAAAATGGGCTATTGATGAAAAAATGCCGCCAACGATCATTTTTGATCAAAATCAGTATAATAATTAAAGATTTAAAAAAATTTTTGAAATATTTTTTTTTCAATTTTTTTTAATTTTGCAAACTTTAAGTGAGCTTTGCAAAATTAAAAAATTGAATTGGGAGGTTTAAATTTTTACCACATCCTTTCGAGGTCATTTTGCAACTATTATGACCCCGCCGCAGGCAATTTCCAAAAAAAGTGAAATTTGGCCCACACAAGTGAGTATTTCATCGGGACCAGTCTATGCGATTTATTACGAAACGAAAAAAAAGAGGAGAGGATAAAACAACTAGAAATGTAAGGAAAAAAAAGGGTTTGAAAAAGTAAAAAAAAAAAAAAAAAAAAAAAAAAAAACTTGTGAATAGGTCATTAAAAAGGGGGTCAAAGTAGTTACGAAATGACGTGGTAAAAATTTCAGTTTTTCAACTCAATTTTCTTAATAAAATCAAAAAAAAATTTTTTTAAATAGAATTATTTTGTTACACAAATTTATAGCAAGAAATTGTCATTGTTGGTAAATTTTCACAATTTCCTCTTTTTTCAGTGGTTTAAAAAAAATGTCACTTTTTGCGTTTTTCACGATTTTCTGAAAAACATGGAAAGAAATTTTTTTTGAGAAAAGTCCATCTGAAATGGATGCGAGACAGCAATTACAGATGATTAAGCGCAAAATTTAAATTTCATCTTCTAGGTATGAATAACCTTTTAGGGGTGCTTAAAAAATGGTTTTTTCAAGAATTGTTTTTAATCATTAAACATTTTTTTTCAGTAAATTCTCAGAAAAATTGACCAAGAATACTCACCATCATCGATTTAAGCTTGGTTTTCATCGTTTGTAACCATTTAAAGGGTTCTTAATAAGTATCTCGTCTCAACATTAAAAAATACAGTATAATTGATTCAAAAAAAAAAAAAAAAAAAAAAAAAAAAAAAAAAAAAAAAAAAAAAAAAAA
>FIZR01014661.1:0-50738 GCA_900060175.1 Ferrisia virgata | reverse complement strand
CAGGTCTTCGTCACAACATTTAAATTATATTTACACAAACAAATGAGATTTTTAGCGAACATGAAAACCTTATTTTTTGTGAATTCTGTTCTAAAATTGCCACCTCTAAAAATTTGCTGCCCCTGAAAATTTGATGCCCGGGGAATCTTTGCCCAACGCCCCCCCCCTAGCTACGCCACTGATATTCTTTGCATTTTATACCACAGGCCTATGATCATTTTGAATTCAACTGAGATTGTTTGAAAGGTATATTTCTATTTGGGTGAAAAAAATAGGTTTGTAAGTCCGTCGTAATATTGCAGATAAAATCTAATTCAAGATCTCGTTTGATCGATTACCGTTTTAGTAATTAAGACGAAACCAATCAATGCAACCGGTTCGCTTTTGTAAAATACGTGAACTGTGTTTTGTTTCGTTATTCGACTTACCTATGCCTGAATTTATCGTATATCATTGTGAAATCATTTTCTGGTATAGCTATCTTGAAAAACATTTGCTCGCGATTTATGCGAAACTAGTGCAGTGTGAGGTAGGTATGTAGATGGTTTTTTTGTCACCTTTTATAGATATATCAATGATCAGCTTGGTTATCATGAAGAAATCACGTTTAGGTTAGGTTAGGTTAGGTTTAAAAAGCATGCGAGTATTTGAAAAAAAAAACGAAAACGATTAAAAATATACCATTGATTTTGAGTAATTACATGTAAGTATTATATGATAAGATAAACATTTATTCATTGCGAATTTTTATGGTAGGAGATATGTATGTGAAAATTGATCATTATGAAGCTTATGTTAGTTCATTCGTACAAGAAAAACAAGTTTTCCTACGCGTATACTTTGTAGGTACTTTATATCGAACTGAATAGGCCAACCAGTAAGCTCAATAGGTTCACAACGAAATTTGGGACATAATCGTTTGCATTAATTTAGAACACAGTACCCTTTAAAATGCTAGAAGTACCTGTGATATACCTAAGCTACGTAGGACGTAAGTATAATGTAAACATACGTGAACCAGCCTTACAAAATGAGAGACCCAAAAAAGGGCGATGAAATAATCAATTCTTTAAAACGTACGATACAATCGACAGATTATGTCATCTCAAGAATGCCAATCATAACATTATCTTGACCTTTTTAAAAAGTGGTCTTCCTCCGTTTCTCATACCTGTCAATCTTATCATTTTAACAACAACCACGTACGTACCTATGTACGATGTACCCATATAACACGAGGTGTCGATCATTTATAAAACACACATTTAACAATCGAGTATTAAATATGTACACGAGTTATTCTATTTAGGTACTAGGTTAACCATCTTCTTCGCAGATTCTCGGTCAAGTTGAATGAGTCTGATATTGTTCAAGTTTACAAGTTGCATTGTACACGTTGTATGTACTACGTACCTCAGCAATGGCCTCAATTAAGGAAGGATAATTTATGTGTAAAAATTCTAACGAAATTTGTTGAGCTTCAAAAGAAAACTAAATCTTATCTCTTGGTAATTTTTATGAGATTGGAACAGATGATCATAAATCAAAAAATTTCTCAGCATCGAATAAACATTAGGTGAAACTTGTTTACCTCGGTTAATAGGATCTTTAAATTAGCAGAAGAAGGGATAGCTTTACGACTCCAAAATTTTAAATCTCGCTCGATGAATGGAAAAATTTGAATTTACAATGAAATCTTAGATACTAGACTTAGCGGTATATCTGGATATTTTTCGAAAATAGTACTTGTATGAATGAATGAATGGATTGCAAAGGTCGTATGTGGGTACCAAATACACTAAAAAATACGTTATTCGATGAACTTTGAGCTATGAAAATTTGGTTTTATCGATCTGTTTGGATGAATTTGAGCGGCATGCTTTGACAGGTTTCAAATTTCCCCTGCAACGATTAACTTTTTTTTTTTTTTTTTTTTGGAAACTTTGATTATGTTAATTTTCCAAGTTGGGAATTTCATGTTTGTTTAACTTGACCTAACTATTAATATCTCTATTGGTAAAATTTTGAATAAGCTTAGGATTAAAGTTACGACAATTTATCGAGCCTTTGAAATTGTTAGGCTACATTTATGAGTACACTTTGTTAGTTTTTTACGATACTCTGGAGTCAAATACGTGGATTGTTACGATCGGCTCCGCTGAAATGGACGAAAAACTTTTTCAATTATGAGAATTGAATTTTACTATTATTTTATTTTATTTTTTTTTTCGGTAGTTGTCTACCTAGTACCTACTACATAACGTATTTCTCCTCGTTTCACGCTATTCCAATGTTATTTCGAAAATATCCTTGTCCCTTAATAAATAATTTGAATTTTTTTCACTATAAGTACTATGTACGCGAATAAATTTCAGTTATGATAGTTGAATTTTATTAACCATCTTTTTTTCTTCGACATTCTTTTTAGTTTTACTACGGCTTTGTATATGTGTATTTTTATTTCATTCACCGACGCAGTTATCAGCCACAACTAGCGGAAAAGAAAGAAGGAGTGTAGATGAAATCCGTTTAATGATCTATAAAGTACATTTATATCATTCTTAGGCATTTTTAATAGATACTAATAATTTTTATTTCGAACTCGAAAATATTTTACACAGCTCAATACCAACTAAATTTGGAAATTAGGGTTATTTTGGCGGCATATTGAAATATTTAGGAATAAAAATTCAGATACGTCTGAAATTTTGAAACTAGGCTGTTTTGTTCTGATTAAATAATTTAAATAGTGGATGGGGGGGGGCACCGCGATCGGGAAAAAAATTGAATATTTAATATGTTTAAAAATAGTACCATCGTTGTTTGTTTTTTAGATTCAAAAACTGATTAGTCTATGCTCCTACTTCCTTTTTCCCATTACAAGGGAACCTTCTTAACTGAACCTAATTATACGGAGGGAGTGTGTCAAAAAAGCTCCTAAAACCTGATTTTTAGTAGCTAAAGTTTATTTTCAGATTTTTAACGAATTTTTGAAAATTTATACCTTATAAATATATAACTTATAAGTGTGACGAAAGTAAAATTTTTCACGAAATATGTTGTATTAAAGTTTAACGGTAAAAATTGGATTACCATCGAATATTAATCACTTGAATTCATCTATCATATTTTTCAAACGTTCTGCAGTCTCCAGGAAATTGTTTTTTCCATGGATTTAAACAGATGAGAAATTCAATAGGTTGGGACATTTTTTCTACAAAAACTTTGTTACTGCTCAATCTGGATCTTGCGAATCAATCTGTAGTATTTTCCAGACATTCTGTGGCCTTTAAACGAAAACTCTATTTTTTCGATACTTCCAAAATGCTCTACAACGATCGCAAATCAACATCAGCCGTTGAAAACTTTTTTCTAGCCTATAGAAGACCATTCCGACAGATTGAACTTGTTTTCCTGAAATTTCTAGCTGGACAATTGAAAGATGCATTTTTGAGTAATTTTTTAATTTGAAAAATAAGCCCTGCAATGAACTGAAAAATTCATGCATTAAAAACGAGTAAACATTTCACAACGAAAATTGGTTTACTTCCTAACGTTGACCCTAGAAATAGATCTGTTGTATTTTCCACGTGTTCTGGAATCAATAGCAAAATTTTAAATTTCTTTAGAATTTTGGATTTGCTCCAGAACGGTCAGATATGGACTTCAGTAGCTGAAAATTTTATCCTCGTCAATGGAAGACCATTCCAATCGATTGAAATGTTTTTTTTTTTTGGAATTTCCAGCCGAACATTGAAAATGCATTTTTTTTTTGTCGAATATTAGTTTTTTAAATTGACACAAAAATACCTTTTTCAACTATCCACGGTTGGAAATTCCAGAAAAATTCCTTCAATCTGTCGGAATGACCTTTAATTAATTTGGAAAAAATTTTCAGCTGTTGAAGTTAATTTCTGGCTGTTTTGGAGTATTTTAAAAATACTTCAGAAATAGATTTTTTGCTAGAGGCTCCAGAACATCTGAAAAATGTGATAGATCGATTCAAGAGGTTCAGATTAGGCAGCAACCAAGGTTTTTCAAAAATATCTCCCAACATTCGATTTATTAATTTTTTTAAGCCCTGCTGAAAAAAATTGTCCTATGGGCCTCAGAATATTTGAAAAGTAAGGTAGATTGATTTGCGGAGTCAATATTCCGTGGTAACAAAATTTTTTCCTCGAAGATTTTCGTATTTTGTAAAATATTTCATTTTTGCTGCATTCAACACCTATGATATTAGATCAGTAAAATTTTTAAAAAAATTAGCCAAAAATTCAAAAATGAACTTCAATAGCTGAAAATTAAATTTTTTTTACATGCCCTTTCCATCTAAGTTGGTTTTGTTCAATTCGGAATCGGACAATTAACAAGGTTCTTTTGTTAAATCGTTGAACAGTGTCTGGTTTTCCTTAACAATATAGCGTCCAAAATGAGGTGAAAAATCCAAGACAGGTATGTTTTTTTTTTCAAAATATCCTTTTTTCATTAAAGTCTCCTTCATAAAGAACTAAAAAGATAGATTTCAGAGTATTTTTCATTAACTGAATATTTTTACTGCTCTAATTAATTTCAGATGCTTATTTTCCAAGTATACCTGAGTCGTGTATGTGATTTGGATGTTCTTCAAAAGAGGTCATTTATACCATGTTATCACATTACTGTTTTATTAGTTGAGTATGTCTTTCGCCCATAGCAAATCAGTATTTACAAGACTGTACGATTTCAAGAAAGTCGCAAGCTAAAAAAAAGCATCTCATCTATTTTTGTGATACGATAATTTTAAATAGATAAGTAGCCTTAGCCTATTGTTAACTTTGTTGCACATTTCAAAATTAGCATGTATACAAATGTTGGATTTCAAGCTCGTGTACTTAGTTATTGTAAACTAAATTTAAACGATTACGACATTGGTATTTTCGTGTAAGTAAATAGGTAGGTATTACGCTGCATTAAACTAGGGAACATTAGCTGTTTACCATTTAATTAACACATTCATACTAAAAAGTAGCCTACTCACGTAGTAGGGAGACTGTGACTTGTATTGAATTGACGGATGCGTGTACCGTGAAGACATTGACTACTTGAAACCACCCTCGCTAACAACTACTTAGTACCTATAAATGAATTATTTACACAATTTCTCGTTTGAAAAAATTTGGTAGGTTCAAAGATAGAGGGACAAAGAGATTATTACCTATTGTATTAAAACTTGACCAGCAGCTTGAATTAAATCGATTATTACTTTTTTTTTATGGGTAAGATGTAGTTACTAAATAGGTACTTAAGTAGGTATAGGTACCCGCTGAAAAAACATTTCATCGCATAAACCTCATATCTTCTCAAATACAAAAAAATACCTACCTGGTTACAAAAGTAGAACACTGATATTGTGGACTTAATGAGCATGTTTTTTTTTTCGAAGACAGGTAGGTATCTAAAAAAATATCTACCTCATGAAAGAAAAATGAACACGCTTCATCAAGATAATAATCGAATAATTTTTTTTTCTTTCCATCGTTCACATTTTGCAAATACTTTTTCAAAATGAATTACTTATCTACAATGAGAGCAAATAGCTGATCGGTAGGTATTTACGTATTTATAGTAAAAAGAAACTTTCTTAGATAGACATACCGACAGAGCTATAAAAAATTTCTGTCAGCTAAAAAAAAAAAATTTGGCAGAATAAAATAGCTTATCTGTGTCACGAGTTATAATACAAGCTAAGCATAAAAACTGCGTAAAATTTTTATTATTCCGAGCATCTGCTTGCAGGTAAAAATTTATTCTCATTATCTATGCTTCTATAGGAAAGAAAAATACGCTCTAAAACTGTAACGAAACTTTCTTCTATATCTATACAAAGCAACTAATCCGGTACGGTACGGTACTCGTAGTAGAATCGATATTCTTTATGTTTCGTGTAAGTACGTATTTAGTCCAGTAAATCTAGACTTTTGGTAGGAAAGAAGGGTATAGCAGGTTAAGTATTGGAGAGCCTGCCTTACAAACCGATTTCAACTATTCTTATCCCAAAAAGTCAACCGCTATAACGACCCCCAGAGCAAGTATTTTTTGGCGGAGGGGCCGAAATATGTTTTAATTTTTTTCAATTTTCACCAAATGCAGATAAAAATTTTTTTTTTTTTTAACTGTATGCAGATCTTAGGGAGTCAAAGAAACTCCAAAATATTTTTTCCAAATTTTTAGGCAATTTCTCGTCGAATTATGGTGTTTTAAAAACTTTGAGCAGTCATTTCGTGATGAAATCCGACGCTACGTACTTCGAAATTTTTTTTTCAGAAAATGTGTTATTCATTAATAAATGTTCCATAAAATTTCAAAAATATTGAGATCGTGGAAATTGTCAAAAAAAATAAAACATAAATTGATCATCCATCGTATTAAGCCCGTGCGATACATTACATTTTCCACGTCACTCTCGTGGGATGTATGAACGTGCACGAGCTTATGCTTCGTAAAATGAAAACCCCCAAAAAATTGTTTAGATTTCGCTCAAACTGAGGTACTTGCTTACTGAGTTATTGGTGAGTTGAAAATGCTGTATAAAATGTCCACTCTGCAGATTGCGGGGGAGTAAAGAGGGGGTTAACTAAGAAAAATTACGCCATCTTGTAATGAAGGAAAATAAAGATGATTTTTATGAAATTATTCCAATCTAAATAAATCGGATTGATGCTTCTCTCCGAATATTCCCATTTATTCCCCAAAAACCGGTTTTCTTCCAAAAACTTTGCCTAACTATGTTTCTAAACGCGATAGAGAAAAAAAGTTAAATTATAAAATGTAGCTGGTCAAATTTACAACAAAACAGGTTATTACATATTTTTTTCGAAGATCGATTGAAACACTTTAAAAAGAGTTTAACGTAGTGTTTCGCCTTTATGCTCCTATCGTGTCGCGATAGCCAGCGGCCAATGTTCATAGACACACAGGCTCAATTTTCTTTCAGCATACCAAAAACACGGAGTGGGTCAGATTTTCTGAAAACTGTAAGGCCCCAATAGTTCAGAAATAATTTCAAAATAATGTGCTAAGAATTTCAGTTTTACAACTCAAATTTTCCAGTTTGCAAAAATGATTCCGGGTTCAAAAATGTTCAAAAAATAATAAGTAATTGTTTTTGATTTTTTTTTTTTAATGGAATTATTACACATATTTAAACTTAAATAATCGTTGGTAGCAAGTTTTCACCATCACCCTTATTTTTAGATGTTTTCAAAAAATGTCGCATTTTGCTTTTTCCCGCGATTTTCTGAAATCTACGAAGGGAAATAAATTTGAGGAACGCCTCCCTCCCCTCGGAAATAAATGTAGGACATCAATTTTAGATGGTTGAACACAATATATCAATTTTACCTTTCATAACCGATTTGATATTGAACCCGAAGAGATTATCAATGATCCAGGGTCAGTGCTACATTTTTTGACCAAACTTTTTTTCTCTATCGTGTTTAGAAACAAAGCTAGGCAACGTTATTGGCAAAAAAAAACGCGTTTTTCGGGCACAAATGAAGACATTGGCGGAGAAGCACCAGTCCAATTTGGTATACGTTGCTTAGGAGGCGGTAATATACAATTCTGCGAAAAAAATTTTGGCCATCAATTTTCTCGTTATTTAATGCTAATTAGACCAAAAGTTACGCGAGGTACCAATTATTACGTTTTTGGTTGCTTTGCAGGTGAGAAAAACTTGCCTCTTTACCTACCGATCAGAGGTAACATGGTATTTCCTGAAGAGGACATCATGCGCACCATTTTAAACCATGTTACCAGCAATCAAAGTAGGCCAACTTTACAAAATGGTGGTCTTTTTGGTTGCAATGTACTTGATAATTTCACATTTTAGCGTTTACCTCAAAAACTACGGGACTTATGAAAAAATTTGTAGAACAGAAAATATCCTAAATTTTGCAAAGGTCATTTTTTGTTCTATAATTTTTTTTGAAACTTTTACAATATTCGAGTTATTTGCCTAAATGAGCTATCTCAACTTGACTATCAATCACGAATGGGCAACATTTTGAAAGTTCCGCCAACTTCATTTCTTTTGGGAACAAGATTCGAAATTCTCCTCCGGATATGTCCTTTCATATGAACCATGTTACAGTTAGTTGGCAGGCAAAGGGCATGGATTTTTTTCATCCATGTGCCGAACTAGATGATGAATGACTAACTAGGTAAAAATCGCTAACGTGCCATACTTTATGCGCTCTTCTCTTAAAAAAACGACTGTTTTCCATGCACGTTAATGCATGGAAAATGTTTTAAATTTTATGGAGAACGTTTTTTGTTCTATGATTTTTTTTTTTTTTGCAAGTCCGATATTTTTCGAGTTATTAGCATAAATATGAAATTACAGGTTACCTGTCAATCAAAATGGCTGTCATTCTGTAAGTTTGGCCTACTTTGATTTTGGGTTACATGGCTTAAAATGATCGTTAGGATGTCGCCTTTAGAATCAAAAAACATGTCCCGGAGAATTGGTGGAGAGGAGGGTGTACTCTTATCGCCACCCCCGCCATATGTCTTGTAACGTAACGAAATAATCGAAACATATACCTAACTACGAAATACGTAGTTTTTTACCATTAAATTGGTTCGCATTATGATTTATATATATATATTTTTTGAAGTCTAGTTTCATTGCAAAAATAGCTGGTAGATGGTATACATACAAGGTATACAGTGTATTGGAAAAGTGTTACGGTTAGTTGCATATTTTATTATTTCGAAGGCGCAGCGTAATAATATGCAAAAGGTTTTTTTTTTCGAACACCTGTCATATAAATGTATGAATAGGTTAGGTTAGGTAGGTCTTGGTTCAGCAAAAGATACAGCTCTTCAAGGTCGCGAATTTTTACAACGAATTTTTTTTTTTTTTCTTTAGCAATTTGAAAATTTTCCCGTACCACGCATTCCAACCATAATTACCCCATAACTCAAAAAAATTACCCAATAGCCGTATCACAACGTATGCTACGAACGTATTAAACGATGCCTATTTTCTCTTGCGCGCTGTTACGAACTGTTGAAGAGAGGAAGCCAGCTATAATGTGTATATTACGTACTAGGTAGAGGTACTCACGTAGCTTATGCCATAAGAAAATATACAGAGGCTTCTCTTCAATATATTTATACTTGGCGTAGGTATAGCACCAGTATATGGTGTTAGTGTTTTTAGGTATAGGTAAGGTTAAAGCTAAAGACTCTATGATGTTACTAGGTAACGATATCATCGTGTAATGTTGTTAGGTACGCTATGCTTACACTGTGTGTAGGAGTCTCGAGTAAAGTTTTTGTATTATTAATTTGTTAATACAAGAACTAGTGGAATTATGCTGTATACCTACATACACATACATACATACAAAGCCCCATATATGTGTATACGTACAGTATGTAATGGACATAGTACCTACGTACATGTTGTAGTACCTACTCGTAAATAAACGTTGCGTTAAAGAAAAAAAAAATAAATAAAGCAGAATAAAATCAACCGTTCATCGAAAGGTAGAAAAATTGATTAAAATTTCGAACATGGTGAGAACGCTTACCCTCGAGTCAATTTACAGGTAATTTTTGGCGTACCTAATAGAGGAAGAAAAGAAAAACAATATTATTTTTACGTTACATTGCTTGGCAAAAGTGATCGCCGATATAAAAAATTCATTGATAGAGAACATCTAAAAAGTATTACCTCGTAGTTATCTACTTTATGTTTCTCAATTACTCGAATTTTCCGATTACTAAGTAAATATTTTATGAGACGTATTTTAGCTTCTTTTTTTTTTTAGCCCTATATGCTATTGCTATACAGCATGGCACAATTCTTCAGATATCTTTGTTTTGTTGCCGTCAATTTGTTAATTTGTCAGCTGTGGGTACTGCATAGTAATGTAAAAGGCTGTGTAAGTGTAGCTCGGTAAGTATGTAAAGAAATAAAAAATTTCTTATTTAGTCCAACGATAAATTTATTTGACTGGAGTTATACTGTCTTATACTTTTCTCGGCAATGATCGTAATAAAGACTATAGTTCTGTTTAATTGTATCAAGAAAGTTGGCTGCTTTTGTTTACTCTTGTCTCTGTTCTTACTCGTATATTTAATCTTTATTTATACCTCAGTAAGGTAATGACTTTCTTAAAAAGCCCTTCTGTTTTCTCAGTTAAACACTGCAGAAAAAAATTTGTCCTTTTTGATAAAAAAAAAAAAAAAAAAGAAGTTTCTTTTTCCATCCGAGTATGGCTTTTCTTCATGTCTCTCGTAGGTGAAAAATAAAAATGGAGCCGTTGTTTTGAGCGTTTACTTACTTGCCTATTTGTATATAGAGGGATCTAAATTAATCGTTTAATTTTCATTTTCCTGCCTGCATCTGCATATTTTAATTTTATAACGTTTTCGAATAAGTAGATTTTTCCTCCCTTTATTGACAAGTTTGGAAAATGATCGGACCCGAATCCATAGTTCTTCATTCGTGAGATAAATGCAGAAAATTACGAATATACCTAAACCGACTCGTATTGTTAGAGAGTATCGGAATAGTAGTTTTACGGCATCAGGCCCGAAGGCATCAACTTTTGGAGTTGACAATTTTTTAGAATTTAACAAAGGATACAAAGAGTTTCCATTATTTACTGTTCTAGCAAGTATAATACGTAATCTCTGTTTTAGCAAAGAGAGTGCATGGGGAACATGCCGTTATCATGTTGTAAGTTGAAATACAGAAACGAAGAGTAGGAATAAACTTTTAACATAGAAGTTGAGTCGGTTATTTTCAGATTTACATTTGGTGATTTTAATTTTTTGCCATTCATTCGTTCTGAAAATTTTTCTTTCATATTACTCGTAATCTTGACGTTTGTATTTATTTATTATTTAATCGAAGTGAAAAGGTCAAATTGTCAAAAGCAAATGCGTAATATAAAAGAAAATAAAAGCATCGCTTGGTATTGCTTTTAGGGCCTGATTTTCGTAAGTATGGTACCCGTGGTACTTTTTTTAAACCTACGTATTCGTAGGTATTTACTAAATTTAAACAGATCTGGTTCAATTTAAAAGAGTAATAGAAACCGGATAAGCTGTAAAAATGGAAAAAATTATTTAAAAATCCTCTTTTTTGGCGCTTTATAAGCGGATGTCAGGGAGTTGAAAAATTGAAACCCTCAAAAGATATTTCTTTACTTTTCCTATCAAATCCACACACGAATTTCTATCTTCTTATTTCAATTTGGAAAGAAGAGCTAGGCGATTTCACTTTTTCAAGGTTAGTAAAAAGAAAACATTTCGTATCACCTTCTCTAATTGATGTAAAGAGTCTGATTTTTGAATAATCATGTTATTACAATCTTTAATTCTCAATCGATTGGTGTAGAAGAAACGATCGCTTTTAATAATTTTGAATATAATGAAATTTTGATTCAAGGCCAACACTACTCATAGTATATCTACCTAATTCATGAATTCTCTATTTTCAGCTTCTGCGATTCCTTTGTAAATAAGTATTACATAACCAAATTTTTATCCTTAGTAATCTACCAATTGACCTCATCAATCTACAAGCTTGCTCCAAATCAAACCTAATGTCTCAATTAAAAAAATTCTGATCTGCATTACTGGCAAAACACATAGTAAAAAATTTTGGAGTTGTTTGATTTATAAAAACTAAAACTACAAGATGCACATCTGCTAGTCAAAGCAGTAAGGGGATAACAGGAACCCCCCTCCCCACCAGTTGTTCCAAACTATAGTCGTTAGGAGTGCTATCCGCTAAATTCCACACAGACACGCTCTGAAATTTCTGCATTTTGATTGGTTAAGATCTTGCAGTTTAAATGCGTTGCCGCGAAATCATTAAGTGCTGCTAGTTTTGGTCTAAGGAAAGAGTCACTCCGAAGTTCTTAGCGTTCCTACAGGATAAACTGTGAGTAACTAATTACTAGTTCCGCTTACGCTTGGGACCACCAGATGGTATCTTCCAGTTCCAATGTCAGTGTGTATCTCTGTAGTTAGAGTGAAACTACTTATAAATATAAATGACGAGAATTTACTAACAATTTGCTTAATATAAAAACGTAAAATCTTCATTTTCAATATTTTCAAAAACGATACAATGAACTTTACAGTAACAGAGGAAGGGGGCTTAGAGAGCTTCTCTCCGGACGCCCATTGTTTTAATACCCCCAATTAGGATCAAGATTGCTATAGAGGCAGTATTTTAAGCGATTTTTAAACTTTCTACGCTCCAATTTCGTGAAAATTTTTCTCGTTTACTTTGCTTGGGACAGCGTCAACGCATTAAACCAAAACCAATATTGGTTATGGTTATGGTTTTTGTTTCAATTGGCTTTGGTTTTCAGGTTCTGGTTATGGTTTTGTTTATAAAAATGATATTTCAACTTTCAAGATTTTTTATTTTCAAAATTTTGCATTGTTCTATTACTCCCCCCCCCCTATTCTCTCCATGTAAAATTTTAAGAACAACAAATTTGCTCAAATCGTGGTATTGATTTTGAATGGTGTACTTTGCAGTAGGCAACTTTGGCAGCATCTTTAATTATATGCTAAATTTATCTATTTTGATTATTTGAAGGAGCTCATAAAATTCAAACGAATGCTGCACCTTCAGTAACGAAAATAGGCAAAATGTGCTTATGACAAACTTTATGGGAAAACCTTTTGTCTGCAAGGCCCGTCACTTAAATTGATGATTGGATCGAAATTTTAAAATTGCTCGTTGGTAATATTTGTAGGTATCTGTTGGCTGCTATACCAATGAAGAAAAGGGGAACATGGAGTAGTACTATTTAGTTTCCATCTATCCGTGCTACACATTTTTGCTAATGTCATTTCGTAACTCTATGCCACCTTTGTCAGATTAAAAAACTAAAATCACACTTCTAATTCGAAACCAAATTTCATTTCATATTTTCAATGTTTCTCCAAGGTTTGGGTTATGGTTATGGGTTTGGTTAGTTAGTAATTTCTTCTGTTTTTTTTGTTTTTTTTCGATTTTGGTTTTGGTTTACGATTTGATTCCAAGCACTAGCTCGAAAATTTACACTTTTCTTGTTTCTTTGCCTCACTCATAAAATTAACGTTGGTGCAAAATTTCGCGAGAATTTTATGAAATGTCCTAAAATATCCATAGAATGGGTGAAAAAGTGGGTAAAACAAATACAGTTATGCATTTGTTATCATTTTTCAACCTAAGAAACCTCCGAAAAAAAGTTACAGAAAAATATGAGAGGGGCGTTCAAAACCTAGCTCTACGGACGCCCAATTCTTATCTACGCCACTGAAACAAATTATATTTTCACTATGTTGCTTTGTAAATCAGCCAAAATCTTTCCAATAACTTTTACTTTTCACCTAGGTTGGTATTTCGAGTAAACAGAAACGAACGGAATAGATATTCTGCGTAAATTTTCGATTAGAAAAAAATCAGGCCAGCTGAAAATTCGTTTTGGTAAAATTCAATATTGACTTTGAAAGTTGATTTATGGCATAATGAATGACAACCTATTTTCAAAATATATTCAAGCAACATGCATGTACCTACATGGTACACGTATCAGCAATGCTAAGTATAGCAACAATTACTCGCCTTTACAAATTTAGGCTACAAGTTATGTAAATGCAAGCATTTATTTCGTTTGCATACTCGGTGAATATAAGCTTCGAAAGAAACCGCAGATGTCGAAACTTGTCCTGCCTTGTTTCCAATTCGATGAAATTTACACTAAAAACTTTCAAGCTTACAAGTTGCAAAGTTCTGAACAACACGAGTAGAATATTTATAAAAAGCGGTCTCAAGTGTGAGGTGTACGTATATACGACGTATAGGTAAAAGTACCAGTACGGAATACACGCTACAAAATAAGTATATTTTTAGCTTGTCGAAGAAAAAAGAAGAAAAAAAAAGAATCTTTAGTCTAGGTCACGGACATGTTAAAAGTGAACTATGTAATAATTGACTGAAAATGGGGTATGTTGAATCATAACATTTTGGTCTCTGAGTACATAGATAGTTAGGAACACATTTTAATTTATAGACTTAATATTAAACTTCCGTCTTCAAAAGTAATCAAAACGGATTGCAGTTTTAAGTAAAATTATATGAAACTTCATTTTTTAAATATGCATTAGATGGTGATTAAAGTGAAAAATTAAAATTTCTTTCTAAACGAGCAAAGCTGTCTTTAAACCATCGTCCAAAGTACAAAAGTACCTAGTTTCAGTCCTTCGATAAATTGATTTTGCAAATTTAGGGTATGTACGAACCTCTTGTTTTTCGCTTCTCCTAATGTTGCACTTATAAAAGAATTTTGAACGTAGGTACCTACTGAAATTTATATCTAAAAATGTCCCAAAACAAAGCCTAAGTATCAAATTAGAGTGAATTTATTAGTTATATTGTTGTAATTTTGGGAGGGGGGAGGCATTGAATTTATCAAGCCATTAGTTGACCAATCAATTAGTTTAAGAATAGGCAAATTTCATTTTCTTAACTTGAAAATGCTCTAAACTTTTAATTTTTAATTCTATAAAATTGTGAATTTCGGTCGGTTTCTAAATTTTATAATGTAGAAAATTTTCATAAAATTTGAGAAAAATTGAAATTTTTCTATTGTGATGGGTTTGGTACATAGATACTTACATAGATTTATCTGAAAGAATCATTAGAAGCGATTTTTCATTTTTTCTCATTTTTTTAATAGATCTGTAAAAATTAGCATTGGTCCATGTTCTTGATTTTTTTTTTTTAATGAAGAGACTTACATTTTTGAAAAAATTTCTTGTCGAAATATTTTCACCTACTAAATACGAATTTAAGATTAGTTCTTCATTCAACCACTTCAAAGTTCTCTCTGTTTTAATTTTTGAAAAAAAAATAATAATAATATGGCGAACTGAACACTGATAGATATAAGTAAATTAAAGATTTAATATATTATTTTGAAAGCCGTTCAATTTTGCCTTACCGCAATTTCATACAAGCATATAGACAACAACTGCAAGAAGTCCTATATCATTTGTGATTTTAAAAACCTCGATTTTGCATAGAAAATATATTCACAACGCGGAGGTTAGAAGCTACATATATATACATAATATACGTGAGAAAATGAGGCTAGGCAGTTCAGCATTATTGATCCATTTAACGCGCGAATTGTAATGTGGTTTTAATAATTAAAGTAAACGTGAGAATAACACTTCCTCTATTCTTTACATAATTAAATAGCTCAATGGACAAACGTCCACACAATTTTACTTCAAAACCACCGCTACTTAAGTACTCATCTGTTAAATGGTTGCCTATCAATGATGCAACAATAAACGTACGCTATGGAGAGATTTTCAAGAAGAAACAAAACCTTTTTTTTTTTTTTTTTTCGAAATATACTTCGTCGAACTTGACCCTTTTTATTATTATTAAAACTGTATCATTTGGTGAAAAAATTAGTCTACTGTTTTATAACAATATTCCACATTATACTGGATTTTTACAAGTACCCATACATAGTACTCTAGTACGCCAGGTACCTTACATTTAGGTTTAGGTACATACACATTAACAAAGAGAAGCATGTAAAATCATAAATATTATCGAGAAAACATATTTTTTGAACTTTAATAACTGTCATGTCGATTTGGTTGTTTTACATCGGACATGTTGTACATTTCACGAACACCATAATATATAACACGTACCTATCATTACGAGTTGCTCGTACAGTAGACAGGGTTTTTTGAATACAATGCTAATAAATTTCAAAGCACCTCGATGTCGATAGGTAAATACGAACAAGTCGAGTATAAATGTAGGTACGTATAGGTATGACTTTTTCAACCAATGTACGCATCATTGTAAACAAATAATCAAACAGATGTGGTAATAAGTAGCGATGAATGTGTTATAAGTTCAAGGCAAAAAATCCAACAAATCGCCAATGATCTAACCAGAATAGGTACTAGTTCTTTGCAATAACAAAAGAGGAGAGAGCACGTTATCGTTTACCTATATAAATTGCCGAGTTTATCGATCATTTCCTATTGTACTTATATTTCTGTACCAACCTTTTGCTATATTATTCATCGTTACCGTAAAAATGTTCCTGAAATTGGTAAGTACCTGCCTTTTTTTTTTTCTTATTTTTTGCACGGTGTTGTATTATATAACCGCTGAATATGAGTTAGGACTAGTAACGCGTAAATTTTTTTTAGAAAAATTAACTCTTATTTTGTACCGTTTGGTAGATAATTTATTAAATGACCTGTATAATAAACTCAAATCGACATATTTCTCAATACTAGGTAAGGGTAAATTGCTTTTTGGATGTAATAAATTTTGAAAAAAAAAAAAGAAACGAAAACTTCAAGGGCAGTAGTTCAACAAACATAAATTTTACCTCGACGATCTATCTTCTTTTTACGTAGAATTTTTTATTCCAAAGGTACGTAAAAGGTACACGGATACCATTTTCTAAACCTATGTATATGTTTCAATAATTTCCTCGATGAGTTTTTCCTGGTGTTTTTTTTTTTTTTACGTTAATTTTACACACTAAATAAAAATGTTTCTTTTTCTTTATCCAAATGATATTTTAATAGGTATTTTGTGATGAATCGAATATCTACTAAAATTGCTAATTTTCCATGCGATAATTTTAAATTCTACCCCATCACTTAGATACCTACACAGTTAAGTAGGTACATTTAATTAAAATGTCAATAAAATATATTTGATTGTATAGTTTTATTTAATAGTTTCTTATCTCGATGAAATGCATAAAACGTAGGCTATATGTTAATGCGGAGACATATCAGGAACGCCATAAAATTTATGTTGTTTGGATGGTTTTGAAACATACTGGAGCTATTGAAATTTACTAATCTTATCGTTTACTCAAAACGGATGTAAATTTTCAAATTTTTACTACCCATTTCTATTTGAAATTTTATCATAAATGTGACGTAATTAAAAAAAAAAAAAAAGAATCAAAATTTCCATTTGTTATTAGTATAAATACCTACTTACTTATATAACATTAATATTGTATGGAATAGTTAAGTTTTAAAAAATAACCACGTTTCTACCTAAATAATGAAGTCCAAATTATAACGCCGAACAAACAAGTATAATTCACGAAATTGATATTTATTTTATTTTTTCAATTTTGAAAGATATCTCGGATTAGGTAACCTTTTCACTACTCTAATCAATATTCAACAATAAGATTACACAGGCTGATTTTTACAACAAATTATGAGATCTAGAAAATATACCTAATAAACAATATCTTTTCAATGTCCAACTTAAGTATCAATAATACAAAGTGCTCGATTGATTCTGACATCCTATCTCCTACCTGAGCAAAATGAGAATTTTTCGCGTTAAAAATGTGAGGTTGGCAACTTGTTTTGAAATTTTTCCATTTTCCAACACTTCCTATCAGTATTTCTAGAAACAAGTTAACAACTTCACATTTTTAACACGAAAAATTCTCATTTCGGTAGAAGGGATGTCAGAATCAATCGAACACGCTGTACTTAGAAACAGGTTACCAACCTTATATTTTTAACACCAAAAATTCTCGTTTTCCTAAGAAGGCGATATTGGGGCTGCGTTCACTTCGGTGATGCTTACATAAATCATGTATATGATGTGTAAACAATCTACGAAAAGGGCAAGTTCGTTCAATCAACAAGTAAAATAAAACGTTGGAAAAAATCCGGTAGTCATGTCTATCAGAGTAAGATTTGAATTTTTCATCATTTTTTTTCTATTTGTGATGGAAAAAATGTGAAAAATATAATATTTTAGTAACCCTAATTGTTTATAAATCTTTCATAAACGGTTTAACCCGATTGACTAATATCAAAAGCCTAAACAACGTATTATGTAAAAATGTATGGGCACATCGCCAAAGTGAACGCACCCCCAAAATCAATCGAACACGCTGTATTTCTAGAAACAAGTTGCCAACTTCACATTTTCAATACAAAAAATTCTCATTTTTCTAGGGGGGGGGGGAGGGGGATGTCAGAATCAATCGAACACGCTGTACTGTAGGCAGACTGAATTATGTGTAGATATGTATTACGTAATCTTGCAACCCTCCGAATTATACTACAGAATATTTATTTACCTAAATTAACCCATTAAGTTCTGGTATATTGTTTAATGTTTTAATTTATTTGTACATTACTATTCAACCAGTAACAAGAGTGTTAATTTCTTCTCCAGTTTTTGATCTCATTAATTGCAATCTGCCATGGTTCGCCAATCGCAAAACCAGGCTTCTTGGCACCAATAGTCCATCCTGTGCCAGCAGTTCATCCTGTTCCAGCTATCCATCCAGTTCCAATCGTACATCCGGCACCAATTGTCCACGCGGCTCCAATTGCACCGGTTGTTCATCATGCTCCGATTGTTCATTCAGCTCCTGTTATTTTACCAGCAGCAGTTAGCCATTCATCAGTGATCCATCACCCAAGTCCTGTTCTACTTAAAACAGCTCCTATTGTTCCAGTTCATCACCCAGTAGTCCACCATCCAATAGTCCACCATCCAGTTGTACCAGCTCCTTTGGTAGTGAAACCAGCCCCAATTCTATCGGTGCATCCTCCAGCACCATTGATTGTTAAGAGTGCTCCATTGTTGCACCCAGCTCCTCTATTTGTTAAACCTCATTTTTAAGTTCGCTTTTCATTGATTGTACGTGCTTGATGTAATTTTTTTATTCGCCATGTGTTTGTAATAAAGTCGATATTTTGATACCCAAGTAATTATGTACTAATCAAATTCCTTCCTCAAATTGAAGCATGGAATATAAATAAAAGTAAAGTAAATAAATATAAAGAACTTTGGCTATTGTGATGTAGGATGGGTTACTGTTCATCTTATTTCTCTGATAAAGTTATTTGCTGGGTATACCAGCAAAAAAGTAAATTGAAAGGGAGTGGAAAAAGTATAGGTGCACCCATTTATTTGTTTGTGTACAAGTCTACCGCTTACGCACGAAATAATTCGATTTCGCCGGTATAAATAATAAGTAATAAAATTATAATAGATGAACTATCATCAAAAGTCTTACCTGTCATGTGAAACTGCTATCAAACTATACACAGAAGCGTTTATTGCTACACCTTGAACGTAAGGTACCGCTTTACACAGTTCTTTGCCAAGTACCCAAGCTGCAAAAAAAAAAAAAAAAACATTTTAGTTAAATTTTAATCTGTGAGCAATATAATATGAAGAGATTCATATTATGTATTTATGGATATTTAGGTTTAAGTATAGAACCTTTGTATGTACATCATATATTTTCAGTTCAATTGTTTCCTTTTGAAAAATTTAAAAATTAAACGAGATATTACAAAATAATTCTGGCAACAAGATTTTCAAATTGCGTAGAACATTTCTGATAATAATTTCACATATCTCGTAAAATTAATTTTTTTTAATGAAAAATTTCTCATCTCGAGTTTCGGGGATAGGAGATGAAGAATGGTACCTATCACAAAATGATACCGTATTGCTTACGTTGGATAATAACACTGCGTTAAATAAATTGACCACAGATGAACAATAGTAAATTGAAATCAACGCGTAGATTAAACTTGCGATTTTGTTTGAGAGATCCTTTATTAAAAATATTTTCACAACTCGGTTATCTATAATTTTTAAATTAGCCAAGTGTCGTACAATTTCAATTGAATGTACCAATTTTGCCTTATTACTAAAATGTAGTACAGTACAAGAAATTTTGCACCGAGAAATAGAATGTATTTTGAAGTGATACAAAAATTTAATATTACAAAGAAACTCGTTAAAAATCTTAATTCGCAAAGTTCTTTCAAAATTGGGTCAGTTTAAAATGAAAAAATTTCCACAACTGAAGAAACTAAGAAAAGAATGCGGATTTATCAAGGATACAATTTGGATACAATTAGCGTGTGTTGTCGTATACAATTTTTGTAACCGAATGGTGCCCATTGATGAAAATTCAAAAGCATATGGCTATTACATTTTTTTATATCTACATTTATTTGCCGCACTCGATAAATATTCGACACGGAGGAAAATTGTTGAAAAAAATTACGTCAAAAGAGAACCACACAATATTAACGTTTTAATAAGGTTCCTTTAACGAAACATTCTGGAACAAATATAAAATTCGAAAGCGCGCTTCTAAGTACCTCTTCAATTTGCTCAAATCATTTTACCGTACATATTCCTGAATGTTCACGAATCAGTATCACACAGCAAGATTACTGAAGGAGGCAAAGCAAGAAAACTTCAAAATGATTGCGAGAATGGTGAATGTGTACTTTGAATGTGAAGTAGAATCGTCAATAGGTACTGTGAAAAGAAATGTTGAAAACTTGAAAAGCTTTTTTTTTCATAGTAAACATTTTAGAAGATTATAAAAGTTAATGTTACGTATTACATCGATAGTGTTTTTATTTTAAACTTTTTTTCTGCAATGATTTTATAATTATTTTTTCATTCTAAATGTTTATAAGGTTATACCTTGAATGAGTACGGAATTATTTTTCTTTTATTCTTCGATCTGCATTCTGGTGGATTATTGAATGTTATTTCTGTTCGTTGAACATAACAGTTTTAGATAATGTGTTTAATGAAAATTAAAAAAGAAAAACTTTTAATAATAATGTATTATTTTTAAATTTGCTCGGTGTAGGTATAGCTCTGTGATACAAATCTATGCTCATTGTGCCATATTTTTGTACTTTTTGCTTGAATCAGTTTTCAACAAAAATAAGTATCTAGGCTACATTAAAAATTCATTTCTTTGTAAGAATTCAGTGATCCTATCTCTTTCAACAGAGGCAAATAAATTAATTAAAAAATATGAATTAAGCAGTCAAACATAGGTATCAAAAGCATTATCGAAGGTTTCTACGCATGTATTTTTTTGCTTTGAGTTTAAAATCCGGAGTAATTTTTGACCGAATGTTGAAATGTACAAAAAAATATATTCACACAGACGATCGCTTCATTTTTATCAAGTCACCGAGTGGTTTAATTAATTAAATCTCGAACGAGTGAGTCTTGTGTTTGTATACGCATAATAAAAGCTGTTCTACACGAAGTCAGTTGGTTAAGGGATTGCTGTTTAAGGTAAGATGTTAGATAACATAATTTGGACCTTTTATAGAAAACTAGTCAGCGTATACTAGTCTGGAACAGTGAACAGTGCCTATATGAAGTTAAAAGATTAATGATTCTGTAGTCTGTACCATCCTTTTCGGAAAGTTTTGTCCGCCGTTAATTGTAACATATTACAGGGTCGATTTTTCCCATATCGGATACGTTTTTTTCTTTTTTAAAAGTTTTATTTTCTTCATTACTTTTTGATAACTTTAGAATTTAAAAAATTAAACAAGGTTGCAAAATTGTTTCATTTAGGAACTTATCATTTTTGAAATAAATAAGAAAATAATCTACTCTCGTGGTACCTAAACAAACAGACATATGTTTCATGTTTATATTTCATTGAATTTATTTCTCTGATTACAGCATAAGATACGCTTTGAAAAACCATTCTTCTCATAATGGAATAAAAGATGTTTTCGCTGGATAATTATTTTTCGTTAAGTAGATTTAGTATTACTTAGAAATGAAGAATGAACTCGAAGTTTTTTGAATTTGAAATCAATTATGATGATGGTTAATAGGTAAAAACTTTGATGACATTGAATTAAGAATTGCCAATGGACTGATAAGGTGGTTTACATTAGTGCGTTTATATTTTTACCACGTGAATTTCGTAAAGAATTTCGGATTTATCCCTTTACTGGCGATGTGGCGAAGGCAATATAATCCAATATTGTCGTATCACTCGCTATCACAATCACGTTATTTCTGTAGATAAATGCTTAATTTAAAAGTGAATAAACACTAGAAGATTGAGACAATAAGAATGAGAGGTGGAATTTTGATTTTTAAAATTGAAATCTGAAAGAAAAAATCATTGAAGCTTTTGAAAAAATAAAAAAATGTTGTGAGAATCGAATTTCAGCCAAAATTTTATGTATGATTCATTTCCAAATCTGTATCAGTTATTCGTTTCTTGTTTTAATCATTTCGTCGTTTTTCATCTCCCACTTTTTTGCTTCCCCTACCACAGCTTAAACACTAAAAACATTAATGCTATTCGAAATTATCAATTGCATCGTATTAATGGCGAATTTGCGAAAAAGTTTTATTTAAAAGCAGTCGACATATTTTTGGTTTCTGTCGTGTGATTCGCTACGTAAAAATATAATCATTTCAATATTTATTATTTTTCAGAGGAAAAGATTTCGTATCAAGTATTGTAGTGAAGTGTTGTGGTAGCCAATGTTGACTATTCAACTACATCTCGTGACACTCGTGTTATTCGCTGTTCAGCGTCACCATGGACAATAATGAATTACTTGAAAGTTGAATTTGTGATGCTACTTAGATAAAGGTTTTCTTTGTCTTCGTTACAGTAAAGGTATGTTGATTTTTTTATTTTCTGAAGTACGTTGGTTTTATGAAATCGATTACTGATTCTTTGGTGTTGGTGGCTGAAAATAGAAGTGTAAACTTTTTTTTTTTGTACACAGCATCATCAGATTTGAGCGCAATGGACGCATCGTTCTTCATGAGGATTGAAATTCTGAGAATCGTGTGATAGGTATGTAAGTTTTGATTAATGATTGATCAGTTATTTAACTATGTATGAATTTTTTTACATGGAGAATTTTTGGCGGCAGTAAACTTTGATGGTCGGTATAGCTGATTGTATCAGAAGGTGTTATTCACTAGACATTTGTAAAAATTTCGAGGTTATCACTGATTTCAAGTTGACCACTGATGAATATTCTCGGTGTTCAGTACCTATGAAACGAATTTAGTTATGCATATTTTAAACTACCATACGTCTTTAAAAGTATTACTTTACCCATTTCTTTCAAAAATAGTAGTAATTCTGAATGTAAGAGCTGTGCTAGAGATCGAAAAGGTGTGACGGTTTCATAGTTGTGTCCAACGTTGGTTGCGTCCATCGGATCGTTAAAATAAAATTTATATACTAATCGAACGGTATTTTTGTGAAATAAGTCGTTATGATGAATAATTACTTGTCATGTTGATCAAGTTTTATGATGTTCCAGATTAGTTTGAAAGCTGTTTTTCGTGTACTTAAAGTAAAACAAAATAGTCTCGCGTTTCAACGATCAATGATTCAATTTCATTTTTCATATTTCATTTTTATTCATTCATAATTATGTACTTATTGGTATTTAGGTTGGTAAAATTATTGGAATTTAGAACATACAGTAAATGCGCAATGATCGACAATCTTTCGTGCATGTTTTCCTCGTGTCTTCCGGTCTTCCAATCTGTCTTAATCAATTTAGTTACACATTTATTATCCATACAGTGATTGCTTTTATGATAGAACGAAATTCACAGCATGATAAATGCACTACGCGCAAGTTCGTTTTAAAAATGACAGTACAAAAATATACCTATAAAAAAGGTTTCATAGCTGAAAAAAACGACGTCGTTGTGTAATCAGGTTAATAGTAACTTTGTATTAGGTCGGTGCCCGCAATAAAATATGCAATTTAACGACGAAAATGAAAAAAAATATCGACTTGCATAGTTATTAGATACGATTCAACGATTCATGTACAAATTTATTTCAGCAAAGACGTACGAATACGTGTAATTGTTCGATGATTTTCTTTTCAAATGTTTTAATACTTTTAAAGATCTTCTTTCGGTGTGAGTATCGATCGTACCGTGTTAGTTAAGAAGTTATATGTCTTTTGAGCACGCGAAATTCTTCCATTTTAGCATTTGATTTCGCTACAACCGTATAGGTAAATATACTGTAGCATTCCTGCAATAAGTATTTTTCCGATGGTTAATACTATCCTAAGGTATACTAATGTGATGGCGTTTGTTATATGTATACCTATACCTACTTCATATTGCGTGCCGTCTTGATATTAATTTATAAAACCGGATTTCTGAAAAGTTTAAATTTTCCACGTTAACGACAATTTACCTTTATCTCGTTGAAAAATTATACGAAGAAAAGCAGATCACATATTTTTCATTGCTGTTTAAATTTATTGATCACAATTCGAACTAAACTAATGAACTATATTTATTGGCACAAATCTATCATACTTGGAAAACATACGTTTTGCAATTTAGAACATTTGTTTTGGTTCTTGTTGAAAAACTAATTTTCAGAACTTAGTGGTCAGATTTTAAAGCTTTTTTCAATTAGTTTCCGGTGTTTATTATTTGACCGTCTTCATCTAGATTCTTCGTGTACTTTGGACTCCTTTTCGTATCCCCTTTCTTAACTAGTCTATTTTTTTGGGTTGTTGCAGTTTCGAGTTTTCGCACATTCTATACTTTTGACTATTCAGAACGGACTCAATGTTGTTTGGTTGGATGAAACGTGGGTAAACTACGATCAAGGTTCAGTAAAATCGATTAATCGTGGCATGGTAGAAATAAAGAGCACAACCTTACAGTAAACACTGTAATTGAAAACAAACACCTCACTGCGTTGTAAGCTACATAGATGTCAGCTTGGTTTACGGATAAAATTAAAAAGTTCAGGAAGGAATTACATTGTTATAGATAATGCTCCTTACCATTCCTTATTTCTAGAAAAGTTGCCTACGAAGGCAGCTAATAACAGAATGTGCATTATAGACTACAGCTCACTCACCATGAAATCTATTTACTAAGAATCTGCCGACTCCAAATTGAAAGCTGTTGATTACTGATACTGAGCTTTTCTATACAAGTTGGATTATCCCAATATTATTATATTCAATATAATCCGATAGAATTTGTTCGAAGAACGTTGATATACCATGTATCAGTATGGCAAATTTAAAAGTCCTGAACAGTACATTTATAGTAATTAATCAGTATAAAATAAACTTTTTTATCTGTTTTTTTTTTGGTTGCAAATTATATTTTTTCAAAAATTTTTAGTTCAAGCTTCAACTAGTAAAATGCAGTTGAAACCAATGATGTTAACCAACTTGATTTTATTAAATATATGCGTAGGTTCACGATTCCAATGGACTGAGCCATGTGATGGGATATTTTTACGTTACATGTACCGAGTACACATTAATATCTAACATTCGCCTGGGATTTTAACGTCAAAAAAAGTAGGTTGTTAACATGTAAATTTTAATCTAATACCTGTGAAGCGCCTGGAAAAGATGATAAAAACCATGAGTGCTGCAAAATTGAAATTTATTTCTTGTTTTCAATCAGTTTAATTTGAAGTTTTTGAAATAATTAAAAAAGAAATACAAATAATTCGTACAAATTTCCAATTTCAGAACTACCAACCTACTTTTTTGACGCTAAAATCCCAGGGGAATGTCAGATATTAATGCACACCCGGTGTAGACGCTGGAACTACAAGATGCCCATCTGGTGGTCCCAAGAGTAAGGCGAAATTAAAATGAAAAAAATTCAACTTTTTTTCAGTTCAGGTAAAAATTAAAATAAAGACTCACGTGTTTAAGTACTCATTTTAATTGAAAAAAACGCTTAAAAAGCTAAAATAAAATGAAAAACTTGAAACTTTTAGCTAATCTCAAAAATTGTCAAACTTTCGGCTTTTAGCTTTTAGCTTTCAGCTATCTTGACATCCCTGGTGACCAGCAGATGGGCATCTTGTAGTTCCAGTGGCTATAGTTACATGTCATTCACACAGCTTATCAGTCTTGGCTGACTTAAAATGGATTGTTTTTGCATTACATGTGAATCATTGGTGTATAACTGATTTCGTCAACTTTCTCCGAAGTCGTATTCTTTACAAATTGGTTCGGAATGATGGCCGCTGCTTGCATATTTAATTCATAGTTCACAGAATGAGCATCACTGATTGAATTAGGGTAATCATTACTGAAATTGGGAAGGCTCATTTGGTATTAATCTGAATCTGTTATTAAAATTTTTATGCAGTACATTGATTGGATCCTAAATTAGAATTTTTTTTCAAAATTTGCAGATTTTTAAGGAGTACTTGACATATCTGCATGAATATCCACGAAATTACTCATATGGCTGAAAAAAGTTGTTTTTATATATGCTCGTCTTGATTTTAATTTTTTACCGAATTAAAATTCAGTATAAGTAATTTATGTAAAATAGTGACGAAATTGATAGAAATTGAACCTGATATTCAAGAGTACATACATCGTCCCTTGTAAATTGTAGTGTAGGTAACAATAAGCTTGCTTTTTTCTAAAAAGTGGGGGAAATAGGAAGAATATTTTTAAAGGTTAGTCTGAAAACTTATTACACGAGAAAAACATTGATATAGCAATAAAAATGAATAAATAATGAAAAAAAAACAACTTCCTCTTATGTAAGATTTCTGACCCAATTTTTACCAAATGGTCAGTAGAAACGCGTATGTATTTGTAGCCATGCTTTTGATTTTAAATTTTCACCGTGTAGCTTGTTAAAAATAAATATTTTATAAGCGGTTAGTCTCAAATTTACATAAAATATTCGCTTATTATTGCATCGAAAGCGGAATTCTATGGTCAAGCTTTTGCAGACAAAATCTTTAAGGGAGAAAACCGTTCGCTATTTTCAATGTCAAAAGTACGCCTCTCGAATATATCAAGGAAAAAAGCTTACATGCAAAAAAAGAAAAAGAGAAGAGTGAAAGAACGAACGAAAAAAAAAATGGATAAATCTACTCGTATATTTTAACCTGGGTTAGAATTTTTCGCATATAAGCAGGCGATGCTTTCTCCAAATACCGTGTTATGATTAACGCCTCGTCTCATTGAGCAAATTTACCATGCTCCACTCTCATATTATTGATTCTTGTGCTTTGAAAATTTTCCAAATGTTTTGCATACGAAAGCAATTACTTTGGCATTGCTTTTTAACGGATTAACAATCTTGGCATTTCTAAATTCAAGGTTGACAACGTTTCGACGCTCAATATCGCCAGGTTTTGTATTCTCGAATGAGAACGAATTTCCAAAGAAGCGCTCGTTTTATCTGCATTAAATTTACTTTTTTTTCCCCCTGTCCTACATATATTTCTGAATAACGCTTTTAGAAAAATGTGCAATTTGAAATCCGAATATTTTAGTTTTCTTTCTTTTGCTTTCGCTTATTCTTTTTTTTCTCCAATCTTTAGAATATAAGAGATCAAAATGATATCATTATTTCAAAAAGATTTCATTTACTTTTGAGTAATAATTGTTACGAAGCTTAAGATGATAGCAATAATAAAAAGGCAGATATCAAAAAAAAAGGAATCAAAAAGCATAGTAACATTATCGTTTTTTAATCACTCATCGCAGATCTTTTTAAAGTCCAGTAAGTAAACATATAATTATTTTTATTACGACTGGTAGCTCATTGAATATCGATAATGTTGCGATTTAATCGATTAAAACTCACCAAAAATCACACAATATACCATTCATTTCAGTTTTGCAATAAGCGAAGAAAAGTTATTAATATTTTTATATGGGAGTTTTTTTGTTGTTACGTTCGAGTCGATATTCGGACTAAAAAGCGAACATGATTCTTTTAAATTTACCCGCACGTTATTTATGGCAAAAATTCACGCAAATGATATCAAATGCAGATATAACCACCAAACCACGACTTACAACCCAACAATATTTTGTTTTACAAATTGCCTACCTCATTGATTCGTCTTATCAGATTTACTATCTCGTTCCATTATGCTAAAAACAAGCCCTACATACTTATACTTAAGTATACGTTCGGGAAAAATTGGTTCCGATGGTAGGCAAAATCAAAAAATGTTCCCATATACAAGGTGTTTCAGAGTAGAAATAAGGGACTTTAGCCAGTGATTAGGCTACATATACCGAATCTATGTATGTATGTTTTTCTAGCCTCTGAGCAGCCAGGGTTGATCTATTCCAAACAATTCTAAACAATTTTTGTGCTAATTCCGCATAAGTTTTTCAAGCGAATGCAGCTGGAGGACCAAAATAGGTAGAGATTTTGGAAATCATTCGAAAGAAAAAAAAATTGTGTCTAGATGAGGTTAAAATGGCGATACATCAATTAAATCAGTATTATTGTAGGAAAAAAGGTTGTTCTTTTCAGTGTCACAAACTTCATTTCTCGATCTCACTCAAATGAAAAATTATATACATTTAAATTCTAAAGAAGAGGAACAAAAGGCTATAGACAGTAAATTTGCCTCGGCGGAATTTCGACATGATACTTTGGTGGTAGGTGCATACTATCGCCAACCCCACCTGTTTTTGAGAGGGTACTTTTTTTAAAAAAGTTATGATTTTATTTTTTTAAAACGCTAATTAATCGATTTGCACCATTTTTTTCAGAAGCTTCCCTGAAAAAATCAACTCCTCCCCCATCACATTATTTATCTCCGAAATGACCTTTCAAAATTTTATTTACTTTTTTAAAATAAGGATATCGCTTTTTAGATGTGTACTCGACTCCTTTATCACATACATTTTTTTTTCAATTTCATTTCATCAGGGCTATGATTAAAATTTGAAAAAACTCAAAATAGGAAGTAGAAAACCATAACCGATAAGCAAAATTCCTGTAAAGGCCCCCGTTAAACACTAGGAGCACCCCCTCGCCTCCATTTTTGGACTGCGGTATATTCATGATATCGGTGTCATTTTCGCATGAATCGAACCTTCTGAACACGAATAAGAAATCACATTTTCATGTAGAAGGGGAGATGGTACCAAAAGTCTAGTAAATATTGTTATATTATTTAAAAAAAAAACGGAAATTTGCAATGTTTTTCGTATTTAGGATATTTGGAAATCAAAGAATAGAAAATCATACATATCAAAGAAAAATAAAACCCGTTTGAGGTCTCTGCTGGATCATAACAGCATCCCCTCACTCCTGTTTTTGGTTCACAGGTACGTTCATGATATTGGTATCGTTTTCACGTAAATCGAACCTAAAAATGGTGGTGAGGGGGTCCTCCTATTGTCCAACAAGGGCCTTTACAAAGATTTTACGTATTGGCTATGATTTTCCACTCTTACAAACTACAATTACTCCGAATATGAAAATTACTACAATAAAAGCCAATTTCTCTAGTATAGCTCTGTTTGACCCTCCGTATTTCGATTTTTTCCAAATTTTATTCACCATAATCCTTATGGAATAAAATTTTGAAAAAAATATATGTGATATCATAATTTCAAAATTGTACCAAACCGGTATCCTTATTTAAAAAAAATAATAAAATTTCAAAAAGTAATTTCGTGGGTAAATTATGAGAGGAGGGGGGAGGGGTTGATTTTTTCTGGGAAGTCTCTTGTACAGATATGCAATCAAGCTGAGCAAATGATTTTTAGTTTTAATGAAAAAAAAAATAAAAATAAAAAATATTTGATTTGTCCAAAATGATTGTAATGGTCTTCTAGGACTCCAAAACGGATTTTGTTGGTACACCCCCTCCTTCTCTCTTCCACATTAGACGATTGGTTGTAATGGCCTGCGTTTCATTGACAATATGACGTAGAGAATCAGGTTAGTTGAGGATTAATGTGTTTTTAAAGAATGCACTAAGCTGTCTATTCGCATATTTGACAGAAAATGTAGAATGCAAAAAACAGGGAAAAATGTATCAATAATACTGAAAAGAATGAAAATCCGTTACTTTTCGAGAAATTTGCTTTAGTTTTTTTTGACAGTTATGATGAATTTGATACTTTCTAATAAAAAACTGGTGGATGTTTTTTTCAAAATTTAAAACAAAGAAACTCTTTAAAATATTTGAAGTTTGTGATTAAAGCAAAATTCTCGAAATAACTGTTGATTATGGATTCAAACAAATCAAGTTTTCGTTTCAATGTGGTGGAAATTTGTTATTTTTTGCGTTTATTTTTCAACTTGCACTTGGGTATAAAATGAACTTATAATTAAAAATAAAAATAGCCGAAATTTATGAAAAATTGTAACAACGTAAATAGGTATTTAATACGTATAGTATTTTTCGATGAAAAATAATAAACGCGAAATTCAATCTGTAAACATCGGAATAAACCCCCTAAGGGAATGATTTTGGCTTCTGAAAATTTTGAAGCAGTATTTTCCTCAGACCTAATCACACGCACAAAAAAAAAAGTCATTTTACCATGACAATATCAATTTCAGAATAACCACCTTCAAAAGAAGGCATATTTGACATAAGTTTTCCATAACACAGTGCACTGGAAATACGTCGCGTCGCGTCGTCCAGGTCCTTTTACAATATTAGTTTTCCCTTCTACTGCCACAACAGACACTTAATACAAATTGACGAAATTAGCTGCTCGTTGCGAAAATCACGACGTTGAAATTTCCAAGGCAATATGTCGCTTTCTATTTAGCTCTATAACGATCTTATTCTCCACGAGCGTTAGCAAATCTCGTTTTATATTTACGCCAAAACGCGACGCGCTGTCGAAATAATTACGCTGGAATGAGAGAAAATCCTCCGAATGAATAACCTAAGCCAAAGACTACGTTAACTAAACTTTTTACCAACGACATAATCGCTACGAAGAACTCCGACAAATTTACCTTTCAGCGTTGAAATTGCATTAACTCTACAAAGTAGGCATAACCTTGGCAGTAGATAAAATATTTTTTAGCGAAAAGATATTTGAAATAAAAAGTAATGCAACGAGAATACCTACGCGTAAAAAAACTGTAATTTTTAAGATATAAGCTAACAAATCAACGATACCGAATAATTTTATTTCTCGTACACGCGTAATAATAATAAGAAATCTTGATTCAAACCAAAATTTCCTTACTTAATACACACATTTCAACCCGAACATGACGTCAAATACTTGAACCTAATAGCAGTTTCGATTTCTTAATCGTTGCTGCAGATCTAATGACGTCATTGCGTGAACCATTATGAAAAGGTAAAATCGCAAAACAGAACTTGGTACGAGTAAAAAGTCCAAAAGAAAAAGGCAAAAAAATAAAAGAAAAGGAAACAACTTAAAGGTAGCGTGCATGTATCACAAAGCGATAAGAATTTAATCATAATAATAAAACAGAGGATATTTCTACCAATGCTCAATATTCCTTTATACGGCGTTCACTTTTCTTCAAGGTTATAGACATTTCATTTATCAAAATTTTCTTTATTTTATTTGGTATAAATTTGAAAATTTCAAAAATTTATTTGCACATGATTGGAGGATGTAAATAGAACGTAACAAAAAAATAATACTACGAATTTGAAGAGAAATCAAACTCCATACTACCATAAACCATAGGTATAAATTAAATCAGTTCTCCATTTTTTGGATGACGTATAGAATCCGTGAAAGAATACGCAGTAAAAATACGATAATTTTGCAAAATCATGGAATAATATAGGTATACCTGGGTATACGAAAGAAGATCAAAATTTCAGCTGAAATGCTACACATAACATTCGTATAATGTGTTTTTATTGCCTCAAAAAAAACATATATATATGTACGTATATTCTCTATCTCAAATAAGATATAGCACATTATTCGCGCAGTGGTACTTCTTCAAATGTGAAAATATAAAAATTCATCGTTGGGAGTTCATGCATGAAAAATAACTTTTTTATTGCTTTCTTTTTCATTCGTCACGCGTTGATAGAGAACTGATTCAAAATTTGAATGCAACATTTTTTTTTTTTAGTATTTCACATTTTTTCCGCCTTATGTTTCATTTTAGACATATTTAAATTCCAATTTACTGTGGCTTAGGTGAGCTGACCATCCTGTTCTATTGCTTTTTGTCGTTTTATGTACCTACTGCGTAGTACTACCTAGAAATCTGAGCAGCTTGCATAATGCATACGGTTATTGGTAATTTTTTGTTAGTCGGTATTGGTTATTATTAAAACGACGAATCGTTTTTATATAAATCTTTTCGATACAGTTGAAGAATTTTTCAATAGTCGTGTTTATTTGAATAAGTTATTCGAGCGTTGTTAGCTAATAAGGGTACTCTATTATCAAAAGAAAAGTATTTTGCACAAGATAAGTTGCCAAAACCTTTTTAAAAACTTCTTTTCAGATATAATTGGTACGACGACTCTTTTCCTTTCTTAATGAATACACTCTATTGGTCCAATGAATTGCGGTAGCTTAAGCATGATCAGACAAAACAGCAAAACTTTCAAAGTATAAGGACACGGTTAAAAAAAAATAAACAACGCTCTTCAGAACGTAATTTTTTTTTTCTAAATTTCACTCGAGTTGTAGGCTGTAGAAAGTCCCTAGAAAGATTTTATTGATAATCGCTACTCTTCTGAAATATTGAAATTGGAGCAATTAAATTAGATAATATTTGCAACTTTTTATTTCGATGTTTAATTTCTTATTCGTTGTGTTTTTTACGTCCATGTATTTGAAAGAGATTCTCAAGGTCTTATAATATGTGTCATGAAATAAGGTTTGGGTGTTGGTGACCGAAAACATTTATTTGCAGAAAAATTGCGTTTGAAGTTTTGCTGTTGCATTTTTTATAAAAGTAATACTGACTTTTATTGTGTACTTTTTTCAAGTAGGATAATTTTTTTTTTATTTCCTGCTCAAAATTTTTAATTTATTGCTGTTCCAAATGATTTCTATCGAGGCTAAAATAGATGTAAGAAAGTCTCACAAGTTCAAAAATTGCGCCTCGAGTCTCTCATCTTGGTCCAAAAAAAGTTACAGTCGTTTAAAATTGACTACATTAATTTTTTCAGAAGTTGAAAATCATGGCGATTTTTAATCTAATTTTCTATGTCATACCGTCAATGATAACTAGGTTATTACGGTTTATCCACTTCTGCGGTGGATAGGGAAAAGGGATATCAAAAAAATCTGTTTTGGGGTCCTAAAAGACCACTGAGGCCATTTTTGGCCGTATCAAATATTTCTTTTTTAGTCTGATTTTCTATGGTACATTTCGAATGAAAACCTGATGGATATTACGGTCTATAGACTTATGGCAGATGTAGGGGATCCTAGAAGACCATTGCTTCCATTTTTGGCCGTACCAGATATATATTTTTACTTATTTATCCACCCCTCCTCCCACCAGAAGACCAAAATTATTTATTGTGCTTGATATACACCAAAATCAATCTAATTAAATCAATAGTCTCAGTTTGGCGACGAATTTGATATAATGTATGAGTGGGGACAACCTTGGGTCAAAATTCAGTTATGGCTAAATTTGAGTGATGGAATGTTGAGAGGTCTAAACCGAAAAAATTGTGCCATTTTAAGCCAGTCGATAGAGAATCCAAAGCTGTGTTACATACCCAAAAATCAATCTTCTGGGTCAATTAAGAAGGGAGGTGTGGGGTATTTCTCCTTTTTGACCTTGAAAAGGGCTGTTCCTTCCCTATCACCCCTCTAAATTGAGGTAGGAAGTTGAAAGTTAGTATGTAGACTTAGTAGGGGTCATACATGTTTCTTTTTGAAGGTTTCGATTTTTCAGACCAATTTCACCCCCCTCACAGCTCCAAAAATGTGGTTTTTTGAGCGGGTCATCTTATATGTTAAGTTTGTGGAATAGAGCAGCTTTCCTCAGACGCGAAGTTTGGAAATAAAGTGAAAGGTGGTTATCGAATGAAATCCAAATAATACGAGAGTTACATGAAACTTCAGATCTAGTCCAATGGCCAAAAAATTCCGTAGCTTCAATTCAGGTATTAGGGTACCAGATTCAGATCAGTAATCACGCAGCTAAGGTTGCCGAAAGTTCTATCCGATCTATTATTGTTTGTTCGAAAGAATTAAGATCGAGTTGAATAGCTACCCTTGCTTCTCTAGGTACAAATTCTCGTTGTTCACTAAACCGGAATCGTCGACATCAACTAGGTCACCAGGGATATTATGAGCTGCTGAGCTCCCCAATATAAATCATTCAAAGGAATAACAGTGCAACGCCGCCCCCCTCCGCAATAACCTAAGTTGAAACTCTGAAAATTACTTTGCAATCGAGACGAAAAAATATCTCAAATGTTGAAGAATGGAAAATCACGTACACATATGGGAGAATCTACAAAAAAATTTTCACATGCTTGGGTTCGGTTGGAAGGAAGGAAAACAGATTATAAACTACTGGAATGTGAAAATCGCCTGCTTGCCAGTGGTTAATAACTCAAAAAATTGCTGAAAATCAAGAAAATTTCCGAAAAAAATAATAATTTATGATACCCTTCCATAATTTGAAAATTTGTCATTCTATTTACACCAGAAAATTATATCAAAACAATTTTCAATTAATAGCAAATTTCATTTTTTTTACATTTGCTGTAGCTGATAGCCTCCGCCCCCTTATAGTGTACTATGTTTTAGAGCAAACTGCGAATTTTTATCATTATTAATTTGAAAATAGCATATCTCAGCCCCTTCGATTTTTTTGGATTTGCTAATCTCTATACATGTAATTCTCATGAGTTGACCTACCACTAGTATGAAGGTAGCGAGGTTAATGCGAAATACCAGGTACATATTTTTACCCAAAATGATCGTGGGCGGTATTTTTTCACCATTACCTCTTTTTTTCACGGATTTTTAAAAAATATCGCTTGCATTTTTTTCACAATTTTCTGAAAAACTATTATGAATGTCTTAGTTTTATCCATTTTCAAAGATTTTTATCAAAACTATTAAAAATTATGTAGTTTTGAGAGATCGATTTTTTTGGAACGATTAAAAAAGGTAAAAATACGCTTTTTTGTTGACTCTGTGGTTTGAAATAGCAGTAATATTCGCTTCTGAATTAAAATAATTTAAAAAAAATATTCAAACAAGTTGTAAAATTGTTACAGTTGTTTCAGATTTAAAAAAATGTTTTGTAAGAAGATATGATTAATTTAGTTTAATTTTTTGGAAATTCTATAACATTTCGGAACTTTGAAGTCAAGCTCAAAGAAGAGCAGGGGAAGGAGATTAGGATTGAGTTGGATGCCTCATCTCATCTAGCTCCTTGCTATAACGTTTTTGTGCGTTATTTAGGAATTTTTTTCGCTCCTTCTACCCTCAAATTTAACGAGTATTGAACAAGGAATCGGGACAGCCTAGTTTCCATTCATTTAAAACGGCTTAAGTAGTGTTCTCGAAAAGAGATATTGTATTTTCTTGAATAAGTCTTTCTTGATGATGAAAAAAATTCAATGTGACAGGTTATACATTTATTTACATAAATATATAGGTAACGTAGAAACAATCGATAGAAGTTTATTTTTTTCTGTCAAATTTATAGGTAACAACTGCAGTACCTATAAATTATAATAATAACGGTTTACCAGTCGAATTACAATTTTTTCTCGAATAAAAAGTCATTTTTATCATTTGTATAATATCTATATCGTTGGATTCGTTGCGGTTACTAAACATGTCTTTTTTTTTTTTCAATTCTATATTGATAACGATAAAAATTATTGAATGCACTGTAATTTTTTGAATGATTTCAGTTACAAGTACCTAATAAAAATACTTAAAACTTATAATAAGTTGAAATTTACCAGTTTTATTACCACCCAAGGACTTTAGTTTTGTGAAGATCAGCGATCGTGCGAATATATATAAATTTCATTAAAAATAGCCTATATCGTTTTAATATAGGAATAGTTCGTGCAGATCCTTTTGGGATATCTACCAAGTTCTATCGAACGGTTTTATAAAAGGCGATTTGTCAACACTATTTTCATCCATGTTCAGGTATCTTAGTATATTTGTGTCAAGACATTAGAAAAAGTCACGCTGACAGCTCGCACTTCATTAATCCATTGAACCAATGTTATTTCTTGGCTAAGAAATTTAATGATCACTTTATTCGCCAACCTTACGAATATACTACAAACGATCACAAATCAAACGGTCTCCATTATTAGAAAACATCGTAAGGACATTTTACTAAGGTAACCCAATTTCTTTCTTCTCTTTGCAATCTATAAATTTTCCGCTTACTAGAAAAATTCTTTTATCGAAGATTAAATTGAAATCGACTTGAAGAGAACTTTTTTTTTTTGTGCATTGTATTTGTCAGCACTTTCATAACGTGAGAAAATAACATTAAATGTAATTTGATAGTGTCATCTAGATTTCAGGTTTATGAGAAAAGTAAAAATTTTCAGACATAATCGGAATCGGATTTTTCCTATATTATACTTTCAATTTTTTTTTAAATGAAATTATGATTAATTAGAGTGACAGTGACAGATAAATTGTATACCTTGTTATTCTTCCTGTACTAATGAAGAATTTTGACAATTTTTTTTTTTTAATTATTTTTATTTAAAATATTCAAAATGAAAGGGAAAATTTGTTGTTTGATAATTAGCATTTCTTATGTAAAAAAAAAAAGAAAAAAAAGTTTGAAAAAAAAACGGTATAAATAACATTAAAACTTGATAGTGGTACACTTTTCAACCTTGACAACGCCTTGACATTGTCGTAAGTTGAAGAATGTAAGTATATCACGTCCGTTTTTTTCTATTATCTTGCGAGATAGGTTGCGAAAAAAGATTTTCCCCTTTAAAACTATTTATTGAATTTGGTTGGTAACGTCGCTGTTATTATTTATTATTACGCTAAGAGGACACGGACGGATGGCGGTAACGACGACCGTTCTTGAAGGTATTTCTTCCAATACACAAACATAAATAAAAATGAAAAATAAAAAAAAAAAAATCGAAAAAAATTCTCTCCCTTTAATCGACGTCACTATTTATTTCCATTATTACCTTTTATTTTGAAAATTTTCCGCAATGTTGAACGTTATAACATTTCTGCGTGCTTCTCTATAAACGCATCTAGCGCGCAAATAACTCGAGAACAGATTCCGAAACGGGAGAAAATTCTCGTTATTAGGTAATATTCAAAAGCAAGGCATTTGATAAGTTAAGACGACGAAATAATGACGATTTTTTTTTTCTTTTATTTTTCAATCTGTCGCGCCGCGCTGCGCCGCCGATACGATGGTGAATTATTTTCATGTTGAGAATTTGCTGTGCACGCTGCACAAGTGTTGACAATGAAACTAATCAATTTCTTAGCGAAACAAAGAGAACATAAAATTACCTTCAATTTTAATCATATAGCCGCAAGTCGACGAGAAGTTTTTTCTCGCTCGCGAACCGTTTCAATTAATCGTTACATAGAGCCTAAGCGCTAAAAGCACGTCGTGATAAATGTACGTATAATTTAGCGAACATTTCTTACGACTAATTTAGTAAAATGAATAATGAAGCAAAAAACTCCGCTTGCCTTTTTAACATTGACCTTGGAAGATTTGTAATTTACGACCTTCAATCGGTTAATTTTTGATCCTACGCTCAAGTTAATCTTGGAAAGCTTGGAAAATTTACTGAAAACTTTAACAAACACGTAGCGAACTTTTTGGTTAAAGTTTTTATTTATTTATTTTTTTTATTTTTATTTTTTTTTTGTGAAGATGTAAAATCGCGAAAACTTTTAATCGTATGCCTGATGCAGAAATGAAGTACGGGTACATTTGAAATTTTTTTCACTAAAGTTAATGCTGGTTACAAGATCATTTACAGTACGCGAAGTACATAAAATATTAATTTGGTAAGTAATAAAACAAAAAAAAAAAAACGTAAAAGCTTTTTCGCTTTTTTCTCTCGCATTATCGATAATTTCTTCATTGTCTTTTTCTCCAGCTCATATATGCTTTCCTGACGCATTTGTATTTTATCTAAATAACAAGTTAATATGATGAGGATGAGGTGCAATAAAAAAATCATGATTTTGGTTTCCGGTCTAAGGCATGGTTTTAATGAAATCTCAAAATTTCGCGATAAAATACTTGAAAATTTTTTTAGTTGAGAATTGTTGCAAGGGAAGGCTAGAGTTTTCTCTAGCATTTATGATTACTTAAAATAATAACTATGCACCTGCAACGAAGTGTTTTATAAACTACGCCAAAGCTTTTGACTGTGTGATTTGAAAAAAACTGTTCAAAGTTTTAAAAGAAATGGTTGTCCCTTCTCATATAATAGTAGATTTGGTGAAGTCTGTATACGAGTTCAATTCTACGGTGCCGAAATTTGATGGTGAAGAATCTGAGACTATTCAAGCAAAAAAAAGGTTGCGTCAAGGATGCATATTATCCCCGCAATTATTCAACATCTACGGTGAGCTTATAATTTGGGAGACTCTAAAACATTGGACTGATGGTATTTTGATTGAAGGAAGGAGATTCTCCAATCTGTAATATGCAGATAATACCACCTTGATTGCTTCGGATGAAGAGGAAATGGCAGAGTTCGTTGTATTAATGAATCAAACCCAAAAGCCATGGTGATGGAATGGGCCAAATGTCTTCCAGTTTCTACATCCCTGGCTGAGTATGAAAAAGTCAACACTTTCTTATATTTAGGCTCTACCATCGAAGCAGATGGATGCTCATTGGCAGAAATACAGCGCCAAATCGCTCTGAACAAATCAGCTATGTCCAAATTGTGTAACATCACATGTAACAACAAAATCTTCAGAAAGATAATGAAGAGACTTATACGATCACTCATTTTCTTTGCTTTCCTATATGCTGTGGAAACATGGACGTTTAAGGCAGATAATAAAAGAATTGATGTTTTTGAGATGCGAGTCTGATAAAGGATGCTGAAGATACCTTGGGCTGCCTGAAAAATCAACATTTCAATCGTCAACCAAATACAGGAGCAGGTAAGGCTAACTGTTTTATGCGAGAGACGTGTTCTAGGATATTTTGGAGACGTGGCTAGGAGTAAAGTTGGAAATATCGATGAAGACAGTCTCTTTGGGAAAGCCCCTGATAAAAAGGGTAGAGGAAGATCTTCGACTCAATGCTCAAAAGGGCTCTGTGCTAAGAGTTGCTGCACAGGCACGAGATTGTAATAGAAAACGAGCTCTTCAAGGTGTAATATGCTTGTAAGTGACTAAGACCTACTGATGATGATGATGATGATGATGATGATGATGATTTACATAGGATTAACAAATTTTAACAAACTAGATATAGGCATAGTTAGCATGGGTTATGATTCTATGTGTACGATTGAGATGTATAGTGCTAAACACTGTTTCCTAAACTCCCATTCGCGATTGGTCATCCTTTTTTCACTGTTTCCTATAAATATGTCATTGTAAAGACTTGTTCTCGTGTTTGTTTTCTACACTCAACCCAAAGTCTCGCGCCTTAACAGTGCGGACCTGCGAAGCCTGGTATTGCGGACTGACGCGCCTTAATAGTGCCCTTTCTGCGACTTCCCTTAATAGTGCGGATGCTCGCGATATCAAGGACCTCCCAGAAATTGCCATCTCGGAGCCTAAACACAACTACGCTGGAAACAGGACAGTCGAACAGAAGATATTGCGTTTTCTCTCGTAATGTATAATTCTTAAATAAGTGGTATGAAAATTTCAAAGGATCAGCCTTGATTTAGCCCGAGGAAGATTTCCAATGGCAAATTTCACTTTAAGCGCAAGCATACTTCAGAAAAGTGAATGAATAAATTTTTGCTAATTGAAATACTTATAGTAGAGGGCCAAAAGTAGTCTTGAACTGCATCATTTTTAAAGGAAGTAAATGACGAAAAACTACGTTTTTTTCGAAAATGACCTCGAACCCGTGATTTCCTTCTCCCCCTCCACTTCTTTGAGCTAGGAGTACAAAATTCTGTATGAAGGGGGTTCAACTCATAGTCAACCACCTCGCGAGTTTGGTCGAAATCCGAGGGATGTTTTTTTTTTCACTTGACCCTAATCGACGTTTGTATTATTATTATATTTTCAAGGTCGTAGAGTTGAAATCTGAGGTAAAAACAGGGGGGGGGGGGGAATTCGAATAATGCAAAATTTCAACTCCAGAAGGTGTAACTACTTTTTCACAGCCTGGGCTTTTGAGCTTTATTATCACACCAAACGGCAGACTCTTCACAAGGCCAATCATTTAGCTATGTTTAAACCTGGTACCAAAATGTCCGAAGGTAGACCTTATTTTATTTTCTGAATATTTTGAATTAGAACAACTCTATTCACCATATCAAAGATACACAACTAACGACAAAATTATATATAGTTTATCGACTAAAAAAAAAAAAAAAAAGGAAATGGGAATGATAACCTGGATAAGACATGCAAACATGTCACAAGTAATTAATAGCTTATCACAAAACAATATGTCACGGTAATCGGCAAACATGAGTAGGTCAGTAAGTAATATGTATACCACTTCTTATACTAAAACAAATACCAAGCTATATTGTTTACCTACGAAAATGATTTGTAATTGAATGACCATTAGTAGAATGAAAAAGTACACACGGTATGTTATAATATCGAGACTTAATTGAAGGTATACTCGTAGTTCTTCACTCTGCCTTATTTCTTTAAGGTGTGATCACAAAAGCAAAATATGATGGCGGCGCGACGTAACGCAACGTTGAAAACAGTTTCTTAAGCCTTTTCCTTTTTGTAAAATGAAAAAAAAATAAATAAAAGAAAAATACACTCGAACAAAATTCTTTCATCGCTCGAGGTGGTAAACAAAAAAAAAAGAAAAAAGAAAACAATTATGGTAAAAGAAGTCGTAGATATATGTAATATGGGCAGTGTCTTTTACGTATTGTATAAATTATACGACTTGGATTATAAAAAAAAAAAAGAAAAAAATTGCTAGATACTCGTACATAAAAACGGTGGACTATATGTCGGGGCGTACATGAAAATACAATATTATTTCGTAGGCTAGTAAAAAAATTATATTTTTAATAAAATATCGGCCCCGGAGATTACGGAAAATTTTGCACAATAAAATTTACTGCTTTTTAAAAACATAGTACGCTGTATATAAGTATTGTACTATGGTATAGCGTTTCGTATAGCATATCTAGTATAGTGTAGTGTAGTATAGTATAGTATAGTATAGTATAGTATAGTATAGTATAGTATAGTAAAAGGTATCGAACGTAATTCTCGTACTATACGTACACTTCGTAGTATGGGTATCCTTGTTTTGGTGTAGTATACGGTGCATAAGTATTTGGAACGAGGAACTAAAAATTTCCTTATTTTGACGAGCAAACAATGGGGGTAAACATTTAAACACTCGATTCGACTCGTTCGATAAGACGTCTGCGTAAATTTGACAAATGACAGAACCAATTTAACGTTGAAATTGGCGTAAAATTAAAAAATAGATTACCTATGTTTTGGCAATACCGCTCGATAACTTCATTACAACCCTTTCTTCACTTTGGGTGGTGCAGATGGTGGAGGAGGGAGAGGGGGCGCGACGACGGCGACGACCTTCAAACTATACAGTATATACTGACAATTACTGAAATATTATGCAGAGACTAGTTTCCGAAAAGGGTTACACTTTAATATCGTTCGAATATTATATAAAGTTGGGAAAATTCGACAGAAAGGGAGAGGTTAGCTTTTACTACAAAAGGTGTATGCGCTTTCAACTTCACCGCGCCGCGTCTACTAAAGCTATAACGTTGGGCGTTAAGGTAACTTTCGTAGGCTACGCTTACCCGTTCAATAAAGGTCTTTCTCACTTCTCACTAGCCTATACCCTACAGTTACGAAAGGATGACCTGCTGTTTTTCTGCAGTCTTAGCGTGTTCCCGTTTTCTCTTTACACCAATATCATTTGTCGCAGGAGGTAGAAATGGTCGATTTTTTTACTCCACATATACCTATGTGTGTATGTACGTATGTGTATGTGTATACGTATACGACTACGAGTATACATAATATAATAGCGAGTATACCTATAAAATACATACCAACGTCGAATACCCGACCCACAATATACGATATTGTAAACCACGTGCTTTACAGTAGTATACTTCGATCTACCTACCAACTAATATTACATGCCCACGTCGTACCTGGAAGATCTGTCAACGAACAATATATTTTTTAAGGAATTGGTTTGTTGTTTGTAGTACAAGGCAAATTCATTGTGTACCCCCCCCCCCGTTGGGTTTTGTTACTTTTTTTGTTACTATGATATCGAAAATCAATATAATGTGGCTAGTTTTCAGCTAATTTTGAGCTAATTTTGAAGAATCGAAAATATCAAAAATTGATCTAAAACGCTCTATCAAAAAATAATTTTTCAAGAATGCGCTGCACACTTAACACCACATCACCTTATACTGAATATTTTGCTGTGATATTTTGCGTGTCTTGATCATTGCAGAAGTAAAGATGTCCAGTTTGCGCCAAAGTGAAAGTATAGATGTTGTAATTCGTGAAATATCGTGAATAATGTAAAAAGAATTACATTAATTTGACAAAAAAATTTCAAGTTTTTACCCACAATTTTTAAAAAAGTTCTTGTAGGTAAGTAACAATTTAGAAAATTTTTCTTGAAGCGAACAAGCTACCACACACCACGGCGCGATTATATTTTCCTTATATTGCCGAGAAATTTTGAAGAAAAAAAATTTTGAAATTTTGTACCTATGTGATCTTATAGAAAAATTTATTCAGTCTTTTGCTGTATTTTCTCTGAATTAATTAATGAGCTAATTTTAATTTTTTTTTTTGTGAAATTATATTGCTTTTTGTTATATTATTTAATGCATCATACAAACCACTTCACCTGTAGCGGGTGTTCCATATTAACCTCACTTCCCTTATACCAGTGATAGGTCAATTCATGAGACTTACATGTATAATGATTAGCATAGCTAAAAAGTCAAAGGGGCTGAAATATGCTATTTTCAAAATTTCATTTTCATCCAAACCTGCCACTCTTTTTGAAAATTCATAGAAAAACAAATTAATGATGATAAAAATAGTATGTGTGGTATGAAAATCAAGAATGGAGGTGAAGCGATGTTTTTCCGGCCTGCATTTCGTGAAATATTCTAATTGTGTTAATTGATAATTTTCGTAATCAGTGGTAAGGGTACGAGGGTGCAATGAAGCTAAACAGTCGGCATCACCAAAAGGCACTTCTAGGACCTATATACTACATCAACATACCAAATTTCAACTCGCTAGCATAATCAGAGTGGTGGGAGAAATATGCGAAAGATCAACTCAAAACATAAGAAAAACTTACAAAAAAATAACTTTTTTGGAGTTGTAAGGGACTGCAATGAGGCTGAAAAGTCAAAACTCGAACTTCCTGAAGGCACTTCCAGCATCTCTACTAAATTTATAAACCAAATTTCAACTTCCTAGCTCAATTTGGAGAGGAGTTATGCGAGGAACGAATTCAAAAAATGCTCAAAAACGGACAAAAACTATACTTTTGGGGCTGTAAGGGGGTGCAATGAGACTGAAAAGTCGAAATGTCTAAAAAGCACATATATGTATAGCCTCTATTAAGCCTTTGTACAAAATTCTAACTTTCTAGCTTAATTTGGAGGGCAGATAGGGAAGGAATAGCCCTTTTTCAGGGTCAAAAAGAGGGAAAATTCCAAACCTCCCCTTTTAATTGACTCAGGGGGCTGATTTTTAGGTATGTTATACAAGTTTAGATTTTTTATCGATTGGCGGAAAAATGAACAATTTTTTTTAGTTTTGGCTCCTAAGCACCTCTCCTCCAAATTTAGGCATAATTGAATTTTGAGCTGAGGTCATTTTCACTCATGTATATCTAATCTACTGTCAAACTGCGGCTATTTCCTAAACTAGAGTAATTTTCGTCTGTATTGAGCAGAGCAAATGACTATTATTCTGAGATAAAAAAAAACAAATAAATATCTGACATGGTCAAAAATGGGCTCAGTGGTCTTCTAGGACCTTAAAACGAATTTTGTTGGTATTCCCCCTCCTCCGTCAGGCATAAGTCGATACACCGTAATAGCCTGCTTTTCATTCACAATTTTGGACAAAAATAGATAAATAAATTCTAATTTTGAAAGTAAATACCATAGAAGCGAAACAATTGCGTTGCGAGACAAGAAAGGTGATGTGGCAACTGTGGTAAAAAAATCAGGAGTGAGGATGAAGTAATTTGCAAATTGTTACGATATAAGTATAAAAAAACGTTGTTGAAAATTTGTGAGTAATTTTTGAGAAAGTTATTAGGAACTCCCTAGTAAAAATCATCAAATTAAATAGCACTATACTCCCTACTCCATCGCCTTAGGAGGAACTGAGAAGGTTGCATTCCGATGAAAAGAAAAAAATGCATTGAATTTTAAAAAATGGAAAATCACGGATTTTTAAGAAAAAAATAGATGAAGTACCACACCTTACGTATGCTGTGTTTTACAGCAAACAACAAATTTCTATCATTATTGATTTTTTTCTATAAATTTTCAAAGAGAGTGGCAGGTTTGGGTGAAAATAAAATTTTAAGAATAGCATATCGCATCCCCTTCAATTTTTTGTGTATGCTAACTATTACGCATGTTAGTCTCATAAATTGTCTTATTACTGACTGGTATAAAGGAAGTGAGGGTAATACGGAATACCCGGTACATCTAATTTTTTTACTGGGAGTGCTACATTTTGGCGCACACCAAACATTACGAATGTTTTTGAATAGAGTTGAAAATTTTTGAAATTTTGAATAAAAAATTAAAATCATCGTATCTTTTTCCCTGTAATGATTAGGATAGGCACCCCATTATACAGACATGTAAATTGAGTTGTTTCATTTATGGTATAAAGAAAGTAGCATCTTAACGACACACCCTGTATATGTATATGAATTTTACCAGGGTTGAGATTACTTAAAGATACATTCATACCATATGCATACACACAAAATTCACGAGTAAGTATTTTACAAGAAAGGCCGATGTCACCAAAAAAAAAAAAAAAAATAGTAAATAAATAAAATGAAAAATAAAAAAAAGGTCAATTAATATAAATAGATTTTCAATTTAGGCGGCAATTGGATTAACAACTTTTCATAACATTGAAGTTTAATTTATCCTTCAAACTTTATAATTAGTTTTGTAACACTTTATTTGCCTTTTAAAAGATGAAAAAAAAAATTAAATTATTTTCCAACGCTAATTGCACGCGCGTTGATTCGACCTAATAGTGAAGATCAATTAATTTCGCGCTGAGGCGTTTTAACGCGAACATATATTTTTTCTATACGTTCAAGCTATGTTGCCTATGCAGATACAATTGAATCATGGAAATCGTTCAATTTTTTTGAACGAGGCTGCGTAAAGATTTATTTTTATGGGTCTATTTGATTAGTAAAGCTGCTTTTAAGGCAACGAATGAAATAAATTTTTTTCGTTATAAAATCGGAAATAATATCGTAGGAAAGTATAGGAAAAATTGAAAAAAAAAATTTGATTAGGCGAAGACTGTTACAGCTTCGACTACTGCTCCCGGAGTTCCTAAAGAACTACTTCTCCTCTACGGTAGAGATAGACTAACTCTTAGAAAGTATATTGTAGAACAGTTAGCATACCAGCCAAAATTGAAGGAGCTAAGGTGTGCTATTTTCAAAATTTTATGTTTACTTAAACTTGCCACTTAATTTTATGGGGGGGGGGGCTGTAAAATTATTGAAAATTACCTCACAAATTGAAGAAATTTAAAATCAAAAAGAGTTTATATCAATTGAATTATGTGCCCAGATATTATACTAAAAGAATAAAAGGTTGAAGAAGGCAAAATTCATGTTATAGGTACCTCGTACTTATCTACGTATTAGTTGGTAGAACAATCAAAAATAGATTTTTGAAACATGATACTACTCGCACATACGTACAAAAACTTTGACGTAATTTAATCAAATCAAATCCAAATAAAATGTAAGACGTGTTTTTTCCTGAGTCAAACGCTGGCAAAAATTCTTTTGTTTAGTTGTCGAATGGAACGCTTGTTTTTTTCGAATTTAGTGCGCAACGTCAGGTTTTTGTATACTTTGAAAACGTTTTATTTAGAGGACACTTTGTTTCTTTCAAGGTCTCAGCTCATTTTGTGCGCGTTTCACCAGCGACTTTTCTATGTATGCGAAATAGGTAACAAGTTGGCTCGAATTTGTTGAAATTCGCGTGGGCAGCTTTACACATTTTAACGAAATCACGTCTATCTATTTGGATGATACGATTAGTAAAATTCATCGATTAGTTTTTATATGAAATGTAATTTGTTCAGTTCGATGGGATTATTTATTTTAGCCTACTATTTGTCTGCTTGTGCCTGGAAAATGATTGTTTTGAATAGACATTTATTTACCGGAATTTGAGATTAAACTGAGAATTTCTTATATTTTTTTACATTGCTAAATTTCCAAAACGAAATTAAGTCTGTCATTTTATTGTTTTTCTGCCAATTTTAGGATTTAACTTATTGGTTACAAATTCTTTTAAATGGGGTAGGTTGTGTTGTTGAATAAAAATAATTGGTCATACTTATACCCAAAACTATCATTGTTGACAAATTTTCGCCATCTCTCCTTTTCTTGAGGGATATCTGCCATACATGATGTTTAAGGGGTGTTTAAAGAACGCTGGTTTTGTATTTTTCTAGAATTTCTTTACAACATTATACATTTTTCTCCAGTAAATTCTTGGTAAAATGAACCGAATGCACTAATCTTTCTTTATTTAATGTCTGTTTTTATCGCGTGAACCCTTTTTAAGGATTCTCAATAGGTACCTCATCATATAAAAATAAAGTATAAATGGTTGAAAAAAAAAATGAAAAATTACTTTTGTGGGTCTGAAATAGATAAAATATGTTCCCTTTGATAGAATTTTTTTCAAAAGCATTCAATTTTGATTGCCTCTGAAAAATGGGCAATGGGAAGGAGTCGAAAGGTTTATTTTTTTGAATATTTTACCCAACTTCTGATTCCAAAAATTACAATTTAATCAAGAAGTAAGAAAATACTGACCTTCTAAATAAAAAATCTGACTTCAAATTCGTGTTGAGCAAATCAAATTTCACTCATCAGGCATCAAGATACTTCTCACGATATTTATGGGGGTTAATTTAAGATTTTCAAATTTTCTGCATTTTAATCCATAAATGTCGTGTGAACCATTTTGATACCTGATGAGGGAAATTTAATCTGCTGAACACGAATTTGTAGTTGGATTTTTTATTCGATTGACAGTTTTTATTTTAATTGCTCAGCAGTTTTTTCATTTTATCTGATTAATTACAATTTTTTGAAATTTCAATAAAAAGAAAGTATCAATGAAAAAACCAATGGCAAATTCGTGTTCAGCGGGTCAAATTACCTTTATCTAGACACCTCACACGATATTACTGGGTAAACTTTTGGATTTTGAATACCAACTCTCCTTTTTCATCAAATTTCAACCGTATAAACTGCAATAAGCCCGGAACAAATGAAGATAAAAGACTAAAAATTTGCGTGGAGAATTTGCTCTCTAAGAGTGATATTTCATTAAATTATTATCCTTTCTACACTCTGCCTTTATTATATCTTCACTTTCTAAAAAAAAAAAAACTCGAAAAATTCCTTCCAGAATAAAACTGTAGCATAGCGTTTCTGCCTTATATATTTTTTTTTAAATTTTAGCCCACCTAAAAAAATATTGTTCTTCCAGCGATAAAATCGGTAAAACCGTCTATGGTTATGACGTCATTTTTTCAGATCTATCGGATTATGGGAGTATTCGCTATAACGTGCTGTAAACCGTCCATGATTTCTGCCAGACCCAGTACATTTAATCCGGTAACAATCCAAGCCTGCTAGCTGAATTTGAGCGATTTTTGTAAAAATAAAGATCTGTCCGCCCCAAAAATGGTCTTATGATCTTCCACTAGGGCCTCAAAACAGTTTTTGTTGATATTCGCTTGGTGATGGCATAGAAAATCAACTTATAAAATTAAAGTGAATCAAAATTCTAAAAGCATTTCATGTTGTTTTTCTTTTACCACGAGTCGGAAAATTCTTAACAGAAATTAATATTCGTGCATATGCAAAGATGCGCGTAGTATAAGTTACATAATAATCAGTTTGAAGGAATATTTTCACTCTAACATTTTGTACATTCAAACGTAGGCAGATGGGTGAATAAACGAATCAAATTTGGATCATCAAATTGTATTGTAGGAATAAAGATTGATGGAAAGAATTGGCTGTCTCCCTGTACTTTTCTCTTTGCTTTCAAAAAGCTAAACCGTTTCGGAAAATAATCTAAATGAGCTCGTAGGAGGAAATTCGACGAAATATCTATCACCTAAATGGTATATGATTCGTTTAACAGCCTATCCGACGTTACCGAAAATGATAATAATTATCTGAAATTACAGACGAATTTTTTCTTAACGTTTTACGAATTGGGCCAAATTAATGGGACGAAAAATTAATCGACGAATATAATCGATTTCTAATGGTTTTTAAATTTCATTATCTTTGTTGGAATTTAGGACGATACGCGCCTATTTTCAAGGCTGCTATTGCATCGCGATACTAAATAATTTCGTTTTTAATTATACCATCGGTGCGAAATATGTCGTATTTATATCTACAGGTGTATAAGTAAGTACATATAATGAATGTTGGTACGCCACGAATGAAAATATACCTTGGGTATAGGTAATGCGACGAATACCTAATGCAGTAGGCCAAATTCTGCTTTTTTGGAAATCTACACAAGGGACGAGGTCGCAATAGTTGCGAAACGACCTAGTAAAAATTTCAGCACCCTAACTCAATTTTTTTAACTTGCAGAACTCGCTAGAAGTTCAAAATTTTTTTTTGAATATTTTTTCCAAACATAGAAGTGTTATACGTATTTGAACTTTGAATGATCATTGACTATAAGTTTTCATTATTACTTCTGTTTTCAGCACTTTTTACGGTTTTTGCGTTTTCCCACGATTTTTTGAAACCTATCAAGTCATTTTTTTTTTTTTAAAACACTCTCTGGAAATGGATGTAGAAAATCAATCTTAGATGACACGGTGCAATATTTCAATTTTATCCCCCGTAGATCATTTTTCAGTGGTGCTTAAAGAATGGAGTTTTTATGATTTTTCAAGAATTTTTTCACATTGTTAGAATTATTTTTTCCTGTGAATCTTTGGTAAGATAGACCGAATACACATACCATCGTCCATTTAACAAAGGAACTACCCCAAATGTTACATGCCAAATGAAAAAAAAAAATTTACAGGAATGTAGAGCATTCAAAATTATGCCTACAGCTAAAGTTTCAGCTCCAAGCGCCATGGGGGGGGGGGATTATGAGAGAAGGAATATCAAAAATTCGACAAACAACGTGGTGAAAAAATTAACCCCTCAATGCGGTATGAAGTCGAGTTATTTAATTTTTTGTTAATTTTGTAATGCTATTTGTCAAGTTTTTGATATTCTATCCCTCATAATCTCCCCCCCCCCTCCTAATGGTGCTTAGGAGCTGAAATTTTGGCTGTAGGGATAATTTTGAATGCTCTACACACTGAAGGAAAGGCGTAGTACTCTTTACCAGAAAAAAAAAGAAATGATTACCATGCTGTAGTATTGTTTCATTACAAACTAGTATAAAGTACAGTATTTTAAGTAGAAAATGTTATTTTAAAGCATTTGTTAGGTTTAGTAAAAAATACTGTATTGTGTTGCAAAATCTAACACACAATATGATGAAGTTTATCATTTTGTATAGTAAACTTTGCCTTAAGATGTGTCAAATTCTGCTGTCAAGTATAGTATTTTTTTACAAACCATACAGCAAAATGTAATACACAATATGATAAAGTTTATTATTTTGCATAGTAAACTTTATCGTATGTTGCGGGTGAAGGAATTAATTGCTGATATGACATTATCCATAATTAATAATATTACTTCGTTATTTACAATTGTTTTAAAGTAGTTGAAAAGCAATTCATTAATTTCTTATCAATTCCAAGTCATAGATTGTTTATGCAGGATACATAACTGATTCATTCAAACTAGGCGAATAACATATCCGGTTACTTTTTTTATTTGATTGATTTTTTTCGAAATTACAAAAACGATACGATGCATAAATAGAAAAATATTCATACGTTTTCTCTCAACCTTATGTAATCCCAGCGTAGTTAGGGCAAACAATTTATGCAATATTAGAAAATAAAAAAATGAAAAAGGTTGATCAAATTCTTATGAAATCGATTTACTTTTTGTCATCACAATCAACTACCATAAATGATTCATTTTCATTTCCAAATAAAATACGCAAGTGCCTTAATTAGATCAATTCTACACTACGGTAATTCAACTTCAATCTAATACTGTAATGTATAATTGAAATGCCCAATCTTACACACGTACGCAAAAGCTCAACGGTTAAGCAGGTGTAGAGTAGGCTTATAGGGTTAGATTCGAATCCCACTCCGGCCAAAAAATTTATGAGATCGAATATTATACATAATAATTCTATAGTCTGTTCCAATCGAAAAAGGACGTTTCTTTCTTTGTTGTTTTTCCACGGGAGGACGGTTTTTTTTGTGGAGGAAGAGCTTGTTATTTGTTTTGGAATTCCATTGATTTTAATTGCAAAATTGAGCATATTTAGTCCCTTCTCGATTGGAAGGCGCTATTTATAATAATGATGGGCTAGTACTTTCAGAAATTTGGAGTAAAACCTTTGCCAACATTATGTCGGATATGCTTTTTCCATTAATCAAATAGTCAAGCAATATGTGATTCAAAAGTACTCCTCAATCTTCACAGCTGAACTTATTGCTATTTTACATTGTTTACT